>JABUQX010122190.1:12500-15000 GCA_015478945.1 Trachelipus rathkii | reverse complement strand
ATCGATTCCCGTCAGGAATCGATTTTCGATTCATAAACGATTCCCTTCGAGAATCGATTATTCATCTCGGCACGGAGTCGGAGTCGGAGCCGGAGCCGGAGTCGGAGTCGGAGTGCGTAAAAAACGATTCCTTACAGGAACAGCTGACTTCAGAATCGATTCTCTGGGAATAAATCTTCTGTAATAATACTAATAATAATAATAATTAAATAATAATAATAATAATAATAATAAAAATAATAATAATAATAATAATATTAATAATAACATTAATATAAACAATAATAATAATAATAATAATAATAATAATAATAATAATAATAATAATAATAATAATAATAATAATAATAATAATAATAATAATAATAATAATAATAATAATAATAATAATAATAATAATAATAATGATAATAATAATAATAATAATAATAATAATAATAATAATAATAATAATAATAATAATAATAATAATAATAATAATAATAATAATAATAATAATAATAATAATAATAATAATAATAATAATAATACAGACAGACGTTCGGACAATCGAACACCTGTTCGATTGGGTGACGTTAGGCCTAACCGTCGCTCGGAATTGGAAGCGTCAAAAACGGCGTAACCCGCTTATTTCACCTTCAGTCTCGGGGGGAGGTACCCCCTATATACATCCTAGAGCGTCGTTTAATCGTCCTGCATTGCTAGCGGTTGTGTAAAAAAGCGCTTCAGCAATGTTCAGTATTAACAATTCCTGTAATGTATCATATACAGTCGATGTCATCTAATTTCTTGTTCCTGACGAAAGTTCAGAAACTCTTAAAAGGATTTAAATTAAGACCTCACCGCAAGTTGTCAATGTGAGCACATCATCTTTGTCGCTTACCTTACATTTATCTGAGATCGCTGAGAATCGAGTTGTTAGGATCTCCCTTCTGCTCTTTTAGTTGTTGGACTCTGAAAAGATGGATTACTTTCTATTTCAATGTGTCCTTCGAAATGTTAGGAGCCTGGGTTTCTAGGAGATCTGATAACCTTTATTTTCAGTTCTGTTTGTGCCTCCTGCTGCTCACTATCCTCTGAAAAATGCATTACAAACAAGAGTAAATAGGAAATAGACTGAACATAAACAAAGTAAACATACTAGAAATAGTAATTGCTAACCTGAATCTGAAATGCTTGAATGTCGTCTACTTTTTCTTTATAATTCATTTGCCACTCTTTCGGCCTTACACTGTTAAGCAGCATTCAACTTCTTGTCAATTCCCAAATTGTATCCAATACGTCCTTTTTGTCTTTGTGCAATTATGAATTCTCTCTCGTCTTCTATTTTTATTAAATTCATTGAGTTTGAATGTGCAGTATCAAATAAATCATCAAGACTGTCTTGAAATCCTTTTCCTTTTTCTCTGAATAAGGCACTTGTCTCGTTTTGTTCTTTTTAAGTCCACTTAAATCTTCGTATAATTTTTTATATTTTTAATGCAGTACGAACGGTCTCGATTTGGTATAAAAATCCATTATATTAGACATTCATTGACAACAAGAGATGCACTGTCATTCTAGAATAACTTCATTTCACGCATATTATAATAAAGGACACGTATAACCAAAGTTGGAAAAAAAACAGACAAGTGTTTTTTTTTAGGCTTTTTGACTTTTTTGTTTTTTTGGGGGGTTTTATTGGGCTTTTTATGGCTTTTTTAAAATTTTTATTTTTTGAGGAAAAAATAAAATGATCAATAATTAAATGTTTTTTGTAATGTCATTTCAGTGTTATTTGACAAATAAATTAATAAATAGGTTATAAAATTTACAAATAAACATATAAATTGTCCACATTCACACTGCTGAATGAATGTCATTGCTTAATTGGTGAAACTTGTAAAGGTAAATGGTATTGCTATTGTTACAGGTTATTGATAATAATGACATAACGACTATCTTAAGCAAAGTAATTAAGCAATATATTTAAATTTATATTATTTAAACTTTGAACATTGACGCCATCATAATCTGAGGCCCTGGGAAGCTAGTAAGTTAGCTACCAATAGTTCAGTAGTTGTTATCTAGAAACTAGGCAGGCTCGCACTAGATACCTCCCCAAGTAGCTGCCCACTTACCCACCAGGTCTGAGTTTTAATAGTAAAATCCGGGTAAAAATGGAAGATTTGAAAAAAATTCAGTATATGTATATAGCCACTTTATTAAAAAAATGAGTAAGGCATACTAGAAAATTCAGAGATTTTTAATTTATATATATATATATATATATATATATATAGTAGAATATATATATATATATATATATATTTATATATATATATATATATATATAGCAGCAGGTAGAAGAGTTATCGATATAATGTAAAATGGTATAAATATATCTAGCATATATATATATATATATTATATATATATATATATATCTTGCTATATATATATATATATATATATATATATATATATATATATATATATATATATATATATATATATATAT
>JABUQX010122190.1:0-7500 GCA_015478945.1 Trachelipus rathkii | reverse complement strand
AGTTATATTTATAACGTTGCATATTTTAACTCATTAAGTACATTGAAAAAATAAGTTAGTTTTCACTATGAAATTAGCAATTTCAAAAAGTCTAAGAAAAGAGTAAATTGATTAATTGTTTTAAATAATTGCAATATTTTATTAACGCTATTTTTAATTGAAATTTCCAATAATTGTTTTTATATACCAATATCTTTCATATAGATTGTAGAAAAATCACTGTATTATTTATAATAAAAAAATGTTTAACTTCCAAAATTACGCTTTTTTCTTATAATTTTCACAATATTTAACGAACTTTAGAACTTCCTCTAAAAGTGTATCTGATTTTTCCACCCTAATCAAATAAACTTTCTAAAACCATTTGAAATGATTTTAGGGTTAAAATGGCTCTATAAAATTGAGTTTATGTCCACTAGTAGTATACTATATTATCAGTGAGAATATTTTTATTGCCTTTCTGACATGACGTTGCTAAAAATAAGATTTGATGTTTTGTAAAAAATAATGTGTTTCAGTTTGTAAAACTGCAATTTTTCTAATATATAAAAGCTAGAGAAAGAGAGTCTGTACTTTCATTCATATAGACTTATAGTTGTCTTAAATGACGTTTATATTCAATGAGAATTTCATAACTATCTTGGGTTTTACCTAATATTATACGCAAATATTCACGGGGATTTCGGCCTTTTATTAGGATAAAGTTATATTTCCCTTCTAGATTTTATGTTTCATTAAGTCTAATATAGAAGCAGACCTACTTTATAAATATTAACAGCCTTTTTCTTAAATTTTTCACCCGCGTGTACATTAAAAATTAAGAACTCTAAAAGTCCACGATTTTTTCGAAAGCCTTAACATTATTTAGAATAAATTATTTATTGATTAACTTTTTACAAGGCCTCTAGATTTTATGACCCATATTCACTTCCTTAATTATTCAACATTTTTAGAGGATTAGAAAATAAAAATGAAATAAATTTAGACACCATAAGAAACTACAATTGTAAACAAAGCAGGACTGTATACACATGTTAATGATGATGTGATATTTATTAGTGTCTTTAAATTGACGTTATTTTTTAATGATAAAAATTTCACATATTTGTATATTTAAAACTACCCAAATGATTATTCTACAAATCAGTTGTGAAACCTGTTCTTAATAAAAAATTTATAACTCTATCCAATCAATTCCCCTGTAGAGCTACTAATAATCTTTCTTAGTACATAATTAAATAAACATTTAAAATTTAAAAGTACCGATGTTTCAGGTAAATTTTCAATAGAGCAATACCCTTAAGATAACAGCTTTGATAAAATAGTTATATTTATAACATCTACGCTGACTACGAATAATGAATCGATTTCCAGTTCAAACTGCATTTCCGTAGTAGCAAAAGTGATTATACTTGTTTATAGTGTTAGTTTGAGCTACATTATAAAATTGACGTTATTTTTATTAATTGAAATTATCAATTATTATGTTATATTATATATGATAACTCAAAATATTTACATTAGTTGTTTCTCTAGATAAAAACCTGTCTTTATAATCATAACAATATTAGGACTACTATTATGATACGCCTCACCGTACCGTAAAGATTCTATCTGGTCACTTTTTCTTAAATTTTCACATTATCAAATTTAGAACTCTTAAAAGTACCGATTTTTCCTAAATTTCAATAAATAAAAAAGAAAGGCAATTTATTATTATTATTGTTTTCAATATATTATCTTAAAAATTGTAATGTATTTGCAATTGATTTATTAATTTTTTCAATGATTCATTATTAGAATAATAGATCTAAACTAGTATAATTTTTCTTTATGAAAATGCTCAATTTTCTAATAAATGACATACTACAAACTAATCTTTTGAGAATTCACTTTATAAATATGTATCGTTGGATCGCATGAGAAAATGGAACATGGACACCTTGCTATACGTTGTTAATGAAATTTCAATATTTGTTTTATGGTTCATTGCACACAGTCGAGTCCCTGTCACAATCACTTAGGTTCCTTCATTGAGTTTGGTAGATGAAAAACCTTCTGTAAGTGTTTAAGTAATATAAAAAAATTTCCATCATAGCTTCTTATGCTTAATGTACATCTAAACCTGTTCTTTATGATTTTCCTCAGATACCAGCTCTCACATTACGAAATTGAGAAACCTCCTTTAACACAGTACGATATCTTACCACATCCTCGACCTAACGACTTCCAGTACATACCACGAGCCTCTGAAATTATGTTAATGAGCCTCAGAGCTCTATGTATCTCCTACTGAATAGCTTCAAACATATGGATGAGCCCTACGTGTCTCTGTTTGAACGGATTATTTTCAGGCATTATGACAAAAATAATGTGTCATTGAAATGCAATTCCAAAAAGCTGAAAAGTGCAATTTATTAATAGTTCTAACGGCTTATGATCCTCTTACAAGACTTGACCAGTGTAATAAGTTTTAGAGAGGAAACATTAGTCTTCTCTAAAAGCAAATGCTTTGTTCTCCTCAGTGGAGATTCATGTACACAAAGACTCTTCTCTGGCTCTTAGGGTATTACTGGATGAACACTCCGTCAGCGTTTCTCTCCTCTCTCTCCTCCTCCTCCTTATATACAATATTCTCTGTCATATATCTTCTCATCGTTAGAAATAATACGTCTTCTAACATTACCTATATTTCTTATATGAGAAAGACTTCTCCTTAAGATGCTCTATGCGGTGTTTCAAAACAAACTGCAGTCTCTGTAATTCATGGAGTCCGTGAAATTTTCAACAAGTGTTGAAATTGTATAAATAGGTTACTTAATCTCAATTGAAAAAATTAGAAAAGCATCTAGTTTATGTTACTCGCGCGGCGCAATTTTCAGCATTCTATTGACAACCCATGTTCGAATTGTTATAATGTAGTGTCTGCACCAGTTAGTATGTGTAAATCGAACAACTTTACGAGCAAGAATATGCAGCGCAAAAGCCGAATGTTATTAATAGTTTAGGGTGCCTCAATTGACGTTTGAATTGAAATTTCAATTATTTGTTTTTAAACCTAATATGATACCGAGTATTTAGTGTCTTCACAAAGGTCAACCTGCTTCTCTCATCAAAACTCGTGATAACTTCTAAAGATTACGCCTATTATGTTTTTAAAGTTTAATATTCCCCATTCATTAGCACTCAACAACTTGTACAAATTTAGGAACTCTTAGTTATTAGATAAGTCACCGTTTACGGACCCAGTTACCTCTTTCACAACCGTATATACATCTTCAACATTTGAAATTATTTGGTTAACTTTTAAATGATAATATTGAAGAAATAGGAATTTATGGGATGATGTGGAGACTGAGGATTTTCAGCATTGAAATTAAATATATAGTGTTTAGATGGCAGGAAAATAATAGCCATGTAACGTAGCTATTCCCCTGCTTGGTGTTTTTTTCGGTCAATTGTGAGCAAGATGCTAAACAAGTTTCACAAGAAGAGAGTTCAAGAAAGAGAGGATTGCTAACTACGCTCTCTAGACATCATCATAATGCTCTTGCTTTATTTAGGTGAGTGCGAATGTTGCTTTTTTATAACATATATGTCGAAGCCATTCTGAGAGTCATTGTGTTAAGACTACATGGAGAGAGGTGGTGCGAGTATTTAGTACTTTTTACAACTTAGAACGCTGGTTATGCCACCACTTAGAAGTATGTTCATCTTCTTCTTCAAAATACTGTGTGTGAAACATACAACTGCCTGTTATTAATGAAAAAATTTTAACTTCGAAAATTTACGCTTTAGTATATCCATAAATTCTTCAGCCCTGATTACTGAGAATGCTGCTATAAGCTCTTAAGAAAGGAGTACCGATTTTTCACTTTTATGCCAATCTACTAGTCTGTACAAAACAAATTGGAGAATTGACTTTTGTAAAGTTGATTAATTCTCGCTCTATAACATGGACGTTTATAACTGCGAGTTCGATCTGTGTAAAAGCGTATTTGTGTAGCATAGTGTGAGGCCAAACTTAGGCTGCACCCTATTTAACTCAAGGTCCTCTTCATTGAAAATACGTCCGAGATTTCATAACAAGCAGAAAAGGAGAATTTATTAATAGTTTTAGGTGTATTAAGATTGACATTGTTTTAATGAAGAATTGTCTCAAGATTGTTTATATATTACCGAAAATATTTCGAGTTAGTTGTGAAAACGTGAGGTTTTAATAAAAAACATTTTAACTTCTAAAATTACGCTTTTCTATAATGAATTTTCACATTACAAATGTATACGAAGCTTCTTTAGATCTAGAGGTACCCGTGAAACTCCTCTTCCCTAAAGTACTTCCGCTCGTAACACTTTGAGAAGACTTATTGGTATAATCTTAAAGTTGCAGCGTGTAATTAGTGTAGCAAGGCTATTTTCAGCATTGAAAAAATATTATCAAATGTAATATATAATTATATTGAATTGCAAATTCAAAAAGCAGAAAAGTGAATTTAATTATAATGTTTTAAGGGTCTTAAATTGACGATTTTTTTAATGAATTTCAATATTTGTATATAATAAAAAAACATAAAAAAAAAAAATATAACCAATTTCATTAGTTGTTGAAACCTGTTAAAATAAAATAATAACTATCTAAATTAAGCTTTTCTTAAATTTTTTACCATTACAATTTAGAACTCTTAAGTACGAATTTATCCTAAATATTACATCATCTTAATTGTCGATTTTTTAATGAAATTATCAATGTGTTTATTATGTACAACAAAAAAAATATTATAGTTTCATTTTTTCAACAGAAATTTTAACATCTAAAATTACCGCTTTTTCATATGAACTGCGCATATTTAGCGACCCTTGTTACGCCTACATTAACACCAATTTCAGAAACTCTTAAAAGTACGATTTTCTCAATTTTCAATGTTTATTGATTTGAAAACAAACTATTTGAATTCATCTGGTATCCTTCTGTAAGAAATTGACCAGTTTATTATACACGTTGGTATTACACCTGTAGCTGATCAGCATTGTGAAAAATCACATAGCACGATTTGCCTTGGTTTTTTACATCGATTCTCTGCAAAAAGAATCGCGAATATGACAACTACAGCTATATAAAGTGAATTCTATATCCAGTTTGTGCCCTGAAGGCCTAAGCTTTTTAAGTGGTGTCGTTTCATCAGTAACATTGAACGGCTCTATGTTTAGAGAAATTTTAAATATTATGTGTGTTTATATATACCTAATATTTCATAGTTGTGATATAAATTTATTGTTTTAATTAAAAATGAAAAATTATAAACCTTTATCGTAGTCAGACATAAGCCTTTAACAGCTGTTTTCTGTCAGATACCTTAGTTATATAACTCGACCATTACAGATCCCTTTAGACACTGCATTCAATAACACATAGCTACAGAATTCCTTCCGCTTAAAAGAACTTTGCAGTACCACTGTGAAAACTCACCTTGTATAATACTCGGTGTAGGGTTAACTTCCTTGCTTAAATTGGAGTTTTTTACGGGGATTTCGAACATTGTAGAGAAATTCCAATAATGGTCGTTGCATTCATTGACCGAAAATTGTGCAGCATTATATCCTATACAATGAAACTTTTTAAACGTGTTCAATGTAAGTAAAAGGCGTAGAATAGACTCTATTAATTAGGGTGTCTCTATGCTTTGGATGTATCAGTAAATTTTTTTCGTGTGTGTTTAAGGTACATGAATTTTATACAGGAAGTCTTGCATCTGTTTATAATACTTGCTGACCCACACTATGTTCTAATATCTAAGGTTGTGTAAGGAAGCGAAAAAGCCCTGTATAGTTTACATTAAAAGAAAATTATATCAACTTACATTTTAAAAACAAATCAAAATTACATGACTTTATGCAATATTGAATATGATTTCACATATTAACAAATGTATATAAGAGCCATTTTCAAAATAGTACGAATTTTTATTCCTAAATATTTCAGACATATATTGATGAAAATATATATTTAATAATAATAATAATAATAGAGTTAAATATTACTTTAAATAAAAATAAGTTATGGATGATTTTATATTATATAATCCGGTAATTATATTAAATGCATTGGTATAAAAATAATAATAGATGAATTTCATTCTGTTTATGCAAAATATATTATCAAATAAAAAATGACAAGTGAAAATAGAAAATTTTATTAAATAGTTTTAGGTGTCTTATTTTAATTGACAGTATTTTTAATTAATGAAATAAATATTTATTCAATAAAGGTTTTTCAATTATAATACTCTAATAATCTATTCAGTTATGTGAAAAACTATCGTTAATATAATTAAAATAAAATTATCTACTATTAAACTATTTTAATCTATATTAATAAAATTACAATAATAGCTTTTTATATAAATATCGCTTTTTAACATAATAACGTTCTCTCAATGATATACAGAATTATTCGAGAACTCTTAAAAAGTAATATAAATACGATTCATTATTCACTTAATTTATTATTCAACATTTTAGTATTAATATAATTATTTGGTAAATCTTTAATAAATTTATTTTGTTTTTAACTATATATAGTATATTATCTACATTGTAAACAATTATGATGTTATATCATCTTATCCCATAATTGCTCAAAGAGATCTCAAAGAGTAATATTAATATATAATGATTTTATAATATATATACATATAGGTATTAATTATTAAATCTAAAAATTATCTATGTAAAACCAGTACAGTATCGCTATTTATATATATAATAATGATAAATTTATCATTATAATGTTTATCATACATAAAGCTCTTCATACTTCAAATATAAAAATAGTTAACTATTCCAAAAATTAATATTGCTTTTTCTATTATAAATTTTCCCAATAACGATAAAAATTTAGAACTTTTAAAAGAATTAACATATATATTTCTTTGCTACTATAAATTATTATTCATCTTTTATATTCTATGAAGAAAAAAGTTATTTTTAGGTTCGATTCATGTTTGATAGTTGGAAATTAAAGAAAGTTTTATATCAAGGTATTTCAGCATTTGACATAAAATAATGATGTATATGTACACCAACCATATACTAGAAGACTATATCATCGCTCACCTCTCTCGTCATATCTAAGACCAAAATCGCATCAGTGAAAAGCCTTTGTAGGGAGAGATTTATTACATCAGTTTTCAGGTACTTAAGAGTTGAAGCACTGAGATTAATTTTTTTAAATTTTGTAAAATTAATATACTTTTTTATTCGTTCTGAGAATCTTATGGTTGTTTTATATACCTGAACATATATTATTTTATTCCCTCTAAATGTTAAGTTATGGTAGAAATATGCTGGATCCTGTATTAATAATATACAAAATATTTTAAACTGTTAAAGTATTAATATTACGATCTATTTATATAAGCTGTCTTAAATCCCTGCACCATTACAAAAATTTAAGCGTATGAACTCTATAAAAAGTTAATTCCAATCTGCACTCCTTCTCTT
>JABUQX010122189.1:7500-15169 GCA_015478945.1 Trachelipus rathkii | reverse complement strand
TTGACAATCCATCACGAGACAACACAACAACCCGCACTCGTCTACAGAAACGAAACACCTTCTCGCCTTAAAATGATAGTTGCAAATAAACTTATGGTCCTAATTTAGGATAAGTCTTGTTGTCATCGCCGGCGATTAGGCCCAATTCCAGGTCAAAATGATTTAACTGATCCTTTTCTGTAAAGCTGTGTGTGGCAATAACTACAGTAGGTCCTAAATTAGCTAAATTCATAGATAAGCTTTTTGTTATCCCAGGTTGATTTAAGCCCTAAACAGGTTCAAAAAGGTCATTAATTAATATTCTCATTTATATTATTATTATTATTTATAATTAATATTCAAACTGAAACAGCTGGATCGGTAAGATCCTTTAAGCTGGTAAAAAGGAAATGTTTTCCGTTACTTGTAGATTGGTCGTAATCCATATCTCTATATTGACCGTATGTGATTGGTCGGAGAATTATTTTATTGTCTTCTGAAAATAACTTTGTTCTTTAAAAAATGTATTTGGCAGGTGTGTGTTTATAGCTCTTTAAGCACCCAACTCACTTTTTAAAATCCTAGTCATTTTAGCTGTTAAGCGTGCGACAACTGTTATCTTATGAGTTATGTAATTAAAAAAGTGTTTTATTTACTAAGTATATATCAGACATTTATCATCATTACTTACAAGAGGAAATAATTACTAATTTCACCTAGAATAGATAAATAATTAATTCATAGTTCATAAGAACCCCAGGGCATCAGCATGAGGCCCCACCGCAGAAGGCACCAACCTCGCACCCGCTTGTGCGTCCCCCGTGTCCCCGCCGCCGCGTGCGCCGCAGCGCCGCCAATTTCCGCTTCCCGCCCGCGACGTGAAGCCCGCCAGGGCGCATATTACCCGCGCAAATTCATTATTTAGACACACGCACACACACACACAGCACCAACACACCACCACACCACACACAGTTTATTAATATAGCATCATGTGATAACGTATAATTTTATTAAACATTTTTAATTTTATTATTATATCGAGTTTATTAATTGTTTCAATACATATTTCTTCATACATTATTTACGAGAAATACTAAAACACACACACGCACACACACGCTCACATACACACACACACAACACACCTACACACAACACACACACACACACACTACACTCACTACTTATAACGTATAATTATTAAAACATTTTCATTTTATATTTATTGCATTATACTTAGTGTTATTTACTTCATGCCTATTTTATTGTTATTATTTTAGAACACCCATACACACGCACGCACACACACACCACACACAACACACACACACCACACACAGCACACACCACCACCCCACTTACACACAAACATTACACACTTTACACATACCGCTTCCACCACATCGATATTTATCCTCACTTTGATGCCTCAGCTTTGAGCTCAAAGCTGAGGCATAGCTTTTGATGCCTCAACTTGGATGCCTCAGTTTTGATGCCTCAAATTTGATGCCCCCAGCTTTTGATGCTTCAACTTTGATACCTCAGCTTTTGATGCCTCGCTTTGATGCCTCAAACTTTAATAACTTAGACTTTGATATCACTCAAGTTTCTGGTGGTCATCTTTAGATGACTCATCTTTGATGGCGTCATCTTTGTTGGCATCTATATTGATGATTGCATATTATATAAAGCAGTTACACTTACCATAGCCACTTACAACTTACACTTATACACACATACCCCCACCCTATTCACACATACGCAAATACACATAGACACTTACGTCAACCATGACACTACACTCACACACCAATCTATTCATATATAATATAATATATATATATTATATTTATATATTATATATTATTATATTATATCAATTAAAATATATATATACTTATATAATATATGGAACGCCGGAAATATTGCGCCAGCAGGGCGCACGCGGCGGGCGGCGGAACGCGGCGGGACGCGACCAACGGTCGCGAGGTGGCTCGCCTTGCGGAGCTGGGGCTCATGCTGAGCGCCTGGTAGCGTATAGCTTATGAACTAGTGAAATAAGTTATTATCTCATTCTAGTGAAAATTAATATTATCCCAATTAGTATTATTTTAAACTGATATTCACTCTTAGTAAAAAATAAGAAACACTTTATACAAATCAGACCTAAACTTGTGCACCTTAACAGCTAAAAAATGACTATGATTCTGTATAAAATGAATTTGCGGTCGTAAAAGATAATAAGAACACCAACCTGCTTCAAATACAAGTTTAAAGAACAGAGTTAAATTTTCAAAAGCCGATAAAATAATTCTCGACCAATCACATACGAGATCATATAGAGATAAGGATTACCCCGGACCAATCACAAGTAAGGAAAACATCCTTTTTTACCTGCTTAAAGATCTTACCGATTCCAGCATGTTTCAGTTTGAAATATTATAAAAAATTAATAATATAACAATATTCTTGTCAAGACTGAATTACCTTTATGACCTGGTATTAGGGAGCTTAAATCAACCTGATAACAAAAAGGCTTATCCTAATATTAACACAATTTTAGGCCTAACTGTATTATTGCACCACATTTACGAAAAAGGTCAGTTTGAATCACATTTTGACCTGGAATTAGGCCGTAAACTCCCGCCCCGGGACTACAACAAGATATGTCTAAATTACGGCATAAAGTATTATTTGAAACACATTTTACCGAGAGAAGGCAGTTTCGTTGCTGTAACGAGTGCGGGTTAGTTGTTTTCTCGTGATGGATTGTCACTGTGTTACATTATAATAAATAATAATCATAAAAAGAAAAATAGATTTATTTAAAAAACTTTGAAATATTTTCAGTTCACATCGAGCGAATAATAATAATAATAATTCATTGTTATTTTTAAATAAAAAACTTGAGAAAGATTTTAATAAAGAACTTACATGTTAGTAGCAGAGAAGAACTATATTTTGTATCTTTCTTATACTATTTACATGCGCTAAAGATGATGTAAAGCAGTAATGTCAATAGAACAAACGTGAGCATAGGCTTTGGCTGTAGAGGAGGTGCTAGGGCTGACCTTTATATTACGATTTATGCTTTAACGGCTACGTAAAATATATGTTTTTAATAAAATTTCATAATTTAGTAAAAAGTTATTTAACACTGAGTAGTTATAACAAATTTATACAAAAGTATAAACACGTTAATAATAAATTCTATTAGATTCAAAGTGATGATTGAATTTACTTTAGAAATATTTAAGAAACTTGAAATAATTTAGTTATCCATTTCTTACGAAAATATAAATGTACGTGTTTATTAAAACATAAAATGTTTCAAATCAAATTATGTGAACAAGGTCACCGACTAAATGCATTATTACCAAGATTAAAAGTAAGTGTCTATAAGCTAACTTTATATTAACGTGTGATCAC
Organism: Trachelipus rathkii; assembly: GCA_015478945.1. Classification (NCBI taxonomy): domain Eukaryota; kingdom Metazoa; phylum Arthropoda; class Malacostraca; order Isopoda; family Trachelipodidae; genus Trachelipus; species Trachelipus rathkii. The sequence continues at coordinate 11,758 of JABUQX010122189.1, read as the reverse complement.
TCACACACCAGCAGCATGTCAGCGTGATAATGTTACAGGTAAATCTGTAGAAAGCTGTACGTCAAAGACAGAGTGAAGAAAACGACTAAGTAAATTGCGAATGGGTAAGAAATATCATGTGTGAGCACAATGTGTGGTCTGTGTGTTTGTGTGTGGTGTTGTGTGGTGTGGTGGTGTGTGTATGTGGTTGTGTGTGTGTGTGCTGTGTGGTTGTGTTGTGTGCTGGTGTGTGGTGTTGCTGTGTGTTACATAATAAAAACAATATGCATGAAGTAAAATAAAACTAAACTTAAATAAAAATAAAAAAAAATAATAAAACTAATAAATTAAAAATTAAGAATAAATAAACAATAAATAATAAAATAAATAAAAAGTCATTACAAACAAAAAAAAAAACATAATGTTAAAAATATATGGTTAAGCAGTAAAAACATATGAGTTAAAGCAGAGTAAAGCCGAAAGTTAAAACAGTAAAGCAGAAAGTTAAGCAATTAAAGAATAGTTAAAACGGGTTAAAGCAGAAGTTAACGCAGTAACAGCAGAAGTTAAAGCAGTAAATCAGAAAGTTAAAGCAGTAAAGCAGATAGTTAAGCAAGTAGCAGAAGTTAACAGAAAAGCCCAGATTATATCAAAGCAAAAGCAGATGTTAAACAGTAAAGAGTAAACAAAGCATACTAATCCCCTTAGGAACACCTCTATTAGATTACTACTTTTACTGCTTTAACGGAGTAAAGCAGGAGTTAAACCAGTAAAGCAGAGAGTTAAAAACAGAAAGTTAAAGCAGATAGTTAAAGCAGTAAAAACAGTAAAACAAAGCATACTAATCCTTGTTGCTTATTTAAACCTCTATGACTTTACTGAATTTACTGCTTTAAGGCTATGTAATGTATGTGAGTTACGTGAGTTAAAGCAGTAAAACCAAAGCATACTAGTAAGAACAGGAAAGTCTAAAGCAGTAAAGCAGTAAAACAAAGGCTTACAACTCCTTGTTGCTATGTAACACCTCTATTATTTTACTGATTTACTGCTTAAGTATGTAATGTATGTGAGTTACGTGAGTTAAAGCGTAAACATTGTGAGTTAAGCAGTAAGTAAAAAAAATAATACGTGAATACCTGGCAGTAAGCAGTAAAACAAAAGCATACTAACCTTTTGTTGCGTAACACTCTATGATTTACTGATTTTACTGCTTTAGGTATGTAAAGTTAAGTTATTAATAATTTCGCTACAATTGTAGAAAATAAAATGATTATATTATTGTTGCTTTTCTTCTTACATACAAATTTTAAAATTTATAAAATAAAAGTATTCAAGTAAAACAGTAATTAAGTAAAACGTTTTTAATAAAATGTTAAGTAATGAAATTAGATGTATCAAAGATGACGTCATCAAGATTAAGTCATCAAGTTAACCTTAAGTAGAGCATAATAGCTGCATGATTATGTTGAGCATCATATTGAGGACATCAAAGTTGACGCTCAAGTTGAGGTATCAATAATTCAAGTGGTAGTGTAACGTTAAGTACTGTGTTGGGTGTGAGTGTAAGTGTATTTGCTTGAATGTCTGTGTATGGCAAGTTGTAGCGCTTTTAGCTGTCATAGTGTGTTAAGTTCAGTGATGTGGTATAAGTGTTCGTAGTTAATGTGTGTATATGCAGGAAAAAGACTAACTCATAAGTAGGACATACCCTTAGTAATATACACCAATCGATCCCCATACCTTATAGGGGCAGACACCCATATTAGGGCTATTCGGCAGGGGAGGATGAAAAGCTTAAAAAAGTGGCCATCAGTTAGCACTAGTGGGCACTCAACTTGCACTATGGCCACTCACTTGCACTCATTGGCACGCACTCATGGCACTCATTGGCAATACTTGGCACTCACTGCCTCATCTATACTATGATATTCGTTGGCATACTAATTAGAACATCACTAGATACTCTTACCAATGGACTGAACATCAAAGCATTCAAGTAGCGTGGGTCAAATTGAACCATGTAGTATGCAGGATGCAGGGCTAAAGTCATGGTCAAAACAAGCCTTACAGACATCAAAGTTGTAGGGACACGTGTAGGCTAGGTATAGTGTACGCTAGGGAAGGTTGGGTGGAAGCTAGGTGTAGGTGTAGGCTAGTAGGTTAGGCTAAGTTAGGTTAGGTAAGGTTCAGTTATTTTAGGAGGTGTTAGTATACGTTAGGTTAGGTTAGGTTTAGTTAGGGCTGGTTAGGTTAGGTCTCGGTTAGAGTTAGGTAACTAGTTAGGTGTAGGTAGATTAGGTTAGTGGTCGTATAGTTAGTTAGTTAACACGTCTTAGGTTAAGTTGTTAGTGTACTATGTGTAGCGCTGAGGGTGAGGCTGTGGCTTAGGCTATGTGGAGGTGGAGTGTAGGCCTATAATTGGAGGGCTAGGTGTAAGGTAGGTGGTGGTGTGTGTATGTGTGTGATGTGTGTGTGTTCTATTATATATTATATATTATTATAATTTATATATTATATATATATAATATATATATATTATTATTAAATAGATTATATAAATATATACTGACAAGTGATTCTATTCCTTTTGATTAAGGTACTCTCTCTCTCTCTCCTCGCTCTCTCTCTTCAATTATATATTATTAATATATATATTATTTATATATAAATATATATAATTATTATTATTATTATTATTATTTTTGATTATTAATTTTATATTTTTTTTCATTATTATTATAATTTTTATTATTATTAGGCTTTCCACGGTACGTCTAAATTGACCTGCCTTTAAAATATCTAATTATCAGATTTCACGTGTCCTGCATAAATTTGCCCGAGAGGTGGGTATTCGTATCCTTTCGGCGGCTATATATTTTGATTTATGACCGGATAGAATGCGAAGACGTAAGCTTGAGTGTAGGAGTTAAGCAGAGATGAAAATCGTGAGTAACGTAAACGTGCGGTGGGGGTGGGTGTGTGTGTGTTGGTTGTGTAAGGACATTATTATATTGTATTATATAAACTACTATATATATATATATATATAACTTATATATATATTGTTACTATATACAATACCTTCACTAATATAAATGCGACGGGCGGTACTTCGGGCGGGTGCAGGGTGAACCGCGTGGGTTACTTGGTTGTTCTATGCGACGACTTCCGCGGAACTGTTAAAAAAACGCGACGACTCGGGCCAACCAACGATTGCGGGAATGTTAAAAAAACGCACGATGGAGACGATGAATTTGCATCATCCGACGATAAAAAAATTAACAAAACGCTTTATAAAAAAAAATGGCGGACGCAAGTCAACAAGGTGTAATACCATTAAAAATAATAATAAATAAATAAAAATTAAAAAAAAAAAAAAAAAAAAAAAAAAAAAAAAAATAAATAATTAAAAAAATAAATAAAAAAATAATAAATTAAAAAAATTCTTAAAATAAAAAAAAAACAACCATTTAGGTAGCTGAGTAAAAAATTGAGGCCCTAAAAATACGTTGGTCAACAATGGACCAACGGGCATCAAGGTCACAAAAAGGGGCGAGCTACGGTTTCCAAAATTACCCCTATTAATACTTAAATGTCTGCACTTTTCCAGTCACTGCCCTCTATCTTTACGGACGCCGGATGTTGGATGCTTTATCTCTTTTACTATAGGTACCGTAGTAGCGGCGGGTGCTCGAGGGAGCTTATCACTCGACGTCATCACACCATTTACGACGCCCTCGTTAGCGCAAAAAGGGGGTGCTGTTTCCGGCGCCTATGAGTTTTGGTGTTGCATATTTTTGGTAATCCAGGCTTTTTCGCTCGGTGCTTCTCATCAATTTCCTTCCACCTCTGTTTGAGGAATCTCTTCCCATCTTCCTGTGTTTCGCTGCCTGAATTTAATTCTTCCTCACTTTTAAAAGCCTGCGTTCGTGTGCTCATCTGCCGTAGTTGTGCGTTGTTGATGAATAATTTGAGTGTGCAACCACCCCCTCTTGAATAGCGGCTCTGACGACGTGCAGTTGTGGCGTCGACAAGATAAATATATATATACTTATATTATATTAATATATATTATTATACTATATACTATATATATAATATATAATATATAGTATATAAATATATATATATAATACTATATATCTATATAATATATATATACATATATATATACATATATAGTATATGAAATTACGCTATAATATATTATATCAATCATATATATAGTATACTATAATATATATAATATACTAATCATATATAGTAATATATTATATAT
>JABUQX010122188.1:5000-31670 GCA_015478945.1 Trachelipus rathkii | reverse complement strand
CATCGACTGCAATATATGTATAATATATTTTTTTAATATTCAGACTTTATTATATTATTTTTCTTAGTTGTATATAATTGTTCGTTAATTATATTATTTTCATAGTTGTATATAATTGTTTGTTAATTACTCCAAATCCCTCTTTTTTCATTACTATAGCTCCCCCACCCACCCCTCTTCCGAGTTTTCTTTACGTACGATAAAGCTGTGAATAAATATGTATTGCTTTAAGACGTAACAGGTAAAAAAAGATGTAGTGTTCTTCTATATTCTAAATATAATTATTATTATAATTATTATTATTATAATTAAAGACTCAATTGAATGATTTATTATAAAAAAAATTTTTTTTGTTTTTGAATCTAGTTTTTCGATCATATTTCTGATCTTTTTGTTTCAATTTTTTTTTTTTTTTTCATCTCAGTCATCCGTAGTGTGCTTGAGTTGCCAGTTTGTCACTTTATTGTTAAATTAATAATGAGTCCAGATTTTATATTCTTCGATTGCTGTTTTATATCCTATTTTTAAAAGGTTAGTTACCTTTTTCAATATATTATATAATATAATATATATATTATATATAATATATATAATATATATATATTGTATATAATATATATATATATATTATAATATATATATAATTATAATTATAATATATATAATATATATATTATATATAAGTAATATATATATATAATACCGTACATCGTAACATCATCTGAGAAATTTCGTTTTTAAACATTTGTAGAAAAGGTACATATATATATATACTATATATAGTATTAATATAATATTATATATATTAATATATATATATATATATATACTATATATTAATAATATATTATATATATAATATATATATATATATTATAATATAATATATATATATATATATAATTATATATATATATATTATAATATATAATATATTATATATATAATTACTATATGAGGGTTGAACATTTTGTTTAAAAAAAAACCGTGTTTTTATTTTTTTATTAAAAAAAAAAAACACGTTTTTTTTTTAAAAAAAGACAAATGTCAAAATTTTCTTTTGTTATTTTGTTTGTTTTTTTTTAAATTACTTTTTTTTCATATATATCAAGTCTTTTAAAAGGTATTTAGCATTAAAATACAGTTTTAAATACAATATGTTTTAAAAGAGGTATGCAATTATAGTAAAGTTAGATTTAATTACTCTAGTAAAGTTTTTATTTGTGCCCAGGGCATATAATTATTACATTTCACATATCTATGATATTATTATTTTATTATGATTATTATTATTATTATTAATTATTATTATTATTAATTACATTATTATATATATAATAGTTTTATAATATATATAATATATATATATATATTATATATATATATATATATAATATTTATTTATATATATATATATATATATATAAATTCTTTCATCTACCTTTTTCTCCTCCAAGACTGGTGGTAAGAGTGCGCGTAAGAAAGCAATCGGGAAAAGAAAAGCCAGTTATAGAAGGAATATGACAAAGAGTCGAAAAGGAAGTCCCAGGGCCCTACCCTCCCCCCCTCTGTACCATTAACTTAAGTAAGGACTCGTCACAGTCAGAAAATCAACCCTATAGCTTCACGGCGACTGCGACGGCCCTCACTATAGTAAATCATCAGTGTAAGGGTTCATCCCTTTGGCCCAGGTGGGCCACAACCATTTACCCACCTCACAAAAACCCCGCCATTTTCTCCTATTATGCACCTTTATTCTCCCCTCTGCCAAACTCACATTTTGTCCTCAGGACAATTTCGTTTACTGACCAATCCACTTTATTCGAATCTCCCAAGCCCGGCGGGTTTCCAACACCACTCCACACTATTTACGTCCGCCTTTTTAAAACCGCACTATTCATTCAACCTTTCCACATGACCAACCCATCTCAACATACTTTCATTTTATTCTCTCATTTACCCCCTTTTCACACACACACCACACAACTCTCTATATGTTCATTCCTCATTTTGTATCAATTCTTTCTCACACCTAGCATTGCCCCTAAGATTGTCCATCTGAACACATTTGAACTTGAGATCTATACTCTTAGTCCAGACCATTAGTTCTCACACTATATACAATAACACAGGTAACAACAACATAGCGTTCATGGTAAGACCCTTTAGCACTCAAAAGACTTAGCCCTATACATTCACCAACGATTTTAATTGCACCAGCCAGCCACCTGCCTGGCATCCAACATATACCTTAAATATTTTAAAACCTCAGACACTTGTTCTGCTGCCTCACCATCTAACATAACTTCACACTGAGGGGTGTCCTCACTCACCACAACCATAACTTTACTCTTTATCTACGTTTACTTTCAAAGCCCCTCCGTCTTAACACACCCTGCCAAAATCTCTCTACCAATTCTCTTCCAAACTTTTTTCAAATTCGCCACACAAAAAAACCAAATCATCCGCATTATAATAGGTAGGGCACCCTCCACTCATCTCCATTCTCCATCCATCTAACACCATTTCCTGTTTCACGCCCACCTTCAAAATCCAAAACTAAAATGTCATCCAATAATACAAATTGAATAAACCAAGGAGACATAACACAACCCGCCCACTCCAACTATTATAATACATAAACCAAATCAACTTTTGACACCATTATTATTCTTTACACACGCCCCCTATCGTCATAATTCTTTTGATTCCAAATTCAGAAGCCTACCACCAACACGTGCCAATATCACTAACACCTGCCTAGAGCTTCCCTTATTAACCCTATCATACCCCATGAGAATATCCAATCCATAAAAATTTATAAATACAATTATTTTATTAGCTCTATTTCTAAATTTCTCTATTCATTTTGCTTCAACCAATTGTAAAGATCTGATCCACACATCCTCTACTACTCTAAACGCACCTTGTCTTTCACCAATCAGTCCTTCAGGTCACTGGCGCATTCTTCGACCCAAAAATAGCCAACATATTTCTTTCCCTATATCACTCAAAATAAAATAATTCTCCCTTATAATTTCTACCAGTATCCCCTTTATCTCCTTTACCCTTTATATAAGGGTAAGTAATTTACTGCTCTCCTTCAATCCCCTCGGAACTATACCCTCATAAACGCTTTTTACACAACTTCAAATATCCCAATCAAATCAGGAAAGAAATTGCCTCCGTTCTCTTGATTTTATCATTTCACAGCAGTTAATTCATTTATACCTGCAGATCATTTAGCATTTTCAATTATCTCGCTCACCCATTTCCTCTTTTTTTGCTTTTTAATAACCTCATCCCCAAAATAACCTATTCCTTTCTTGCACCATCAAACCCACACACACCAGTCACTATCACCTCTTCATTACTGCCCAATATGTAACAGATTTTCGAAATGTGTTCTTTTCCACACTGTCCCCTTCACATCTTATTTCATTCCAGTTTACAAAAACACCATCCCTATTTCATTATTCTAGAGCGGTTCCCATTATATTCTCATTCTTAACCTTTCGGCGCTTCCTTCCAGAAAAGGAGCTCCTATTTCCCTTGTTATGTTCCCCATTCATCCTCCCTTCAAACTGTTTATTTACCTCTTCTTTTTCTCTTAACGTCATCTCGCATCTTATTTTTAGGCATTTCATTTTCCTCCTTAAATATAATTCCAAGCATCTTTCTTTTTGAAACTTCATCATCTTTTGCTTTTAGTACAATCAACCACGGGCTTTTTTTTTTTTTTACTTTTAACCGCTTGCATCACCTCATTCCACCACTCAACTCACTGTTCGCATTCTTACTTCCTACTTTACGATATCCACATGCTCCTCTTTGCACTGCTAACCAATTGCTTCCAGATTTTATTTAGGTTTCAGCTGTTCACATTCAACTGATTTTACTTGCGAGCGTTCTACATACTTATCCTTATATTACTTTGTTCATCTAAAATTCTTTAAATTTGTACCCTCTTTCCCTCCGTATCACCTTCCTTTCCATTCAAGTCCCCCACTAAACTTAATTTTACATATAACAACATAATGATCTTGATAATCCCATTTCGTAAACACCAAAGTTTCTTACCTTATAAATAATTACTTCAACTTTCTCCTTCTTCATTTTTCCATTATGTAAAATCAATTCTACTTTTCCACTTCGATACCATCTCTTAACTACACCAACTCTAGTATACTTATGGGATACTCTGTGTTTAAAGAAAAAGTATTACTTACCACACACCTCTCTCACTCACAGAAATCCATTCACTTCCTCCAATTCATTTTATATTTTTTTTTTCCTGACACCCCAAAACCAGCTGTTATACCATCCTTTTTTGGATCATATATATATATATATATATATATATATACTATATATATATATATATAATATATATATATATTATAATATAATATTATATATATAATATATATATATAATATATATATATATTTTATATATATATATTATATATTAAAATATGTTCATATTAATAGTCAATAATTAGGCCTAGAAGGGGTATTGGTCAATATTTAGCAGAACGTAGCAAAAAATCTTTAATATAACATAAAAGAGGTAATTTAAAAAAAAACAAAAAAAAACATTTTGTTTTAAAAAAAAAAAAAGAACCGTTTTTTTTGCAAAAAATAAAAAAACCCAAAAGTAAAAAAAAAATACCGTTTTTTTTTTTCACAACCCTATATATATATATATATATAATTATAATTATATAATATATATAATATATATATATATATATATATTATTAAATATATATAGATATAATATAATATATATATTATATATATATATATAATATATATATATATATATATATATATTATTATATATAACTATATATACTTTCCTAAATGCAATAGAAGGCAATAAACTTGTGTTAACGTTAGGTAATCTTTTAAATTTATAAAACGCTTTGATGAAAAAACTAATTCGTTTATACATAATAAACTTTATATATATATATATATAATTATATTATATATATATATATATATATATAATATATATATATATTATATATTATATATATATATATATATACTATATATATATATATTATATATATATAATATATATTATATAATATAATAATAATATATATATAATATATATATATATATTATATATATATATATATATATATATATATATAATTTACACATGATTGAATTAAGTTTTTTTTTTGGACGCTCCTGTAAACAATTCATGCATGTAGATAGATATTTTCATATGACGTAAAGGTTTTGGGATTTCTACGCATTTTTTTTTTTTGATGTCTCGCGAGATGCCGACAAACTTCTTAAAAACAAAAATATTTATTACACTAGTATTTGCGATAATATTTATTCATTATAGTGTTATACCATAGGTTGGACTTGCTGCTGCAGTGTTTTCTGTTGACTCTCGTTAGCCTTCTCTTCGTATTAAGCTCTTGATGATGTTAATATTGATTCAGACGATGTCTGCGGTCCTTAATTGTTGAATATGTTTAGGATATCTACAAACATTTTGAAAATTGGAAACAGAATATCCGGTTAAGTGAAAATATTTCGAAGGAAAGATAGGCGCTAGTGTTATGAGAGCTATTTTTAAGGAAGATGAATTTTTTGATGTAAATATATTTAACAAAAAAAATAAAATAAAAAATAAAAATAAAAAAAACTAAAAAATAAATTTAAAGTAACATAATACATCATTACATCCGAACTTCCCAATCATAATTTAAGCGTTTATATTGTAAATGTTGGAAGCAAGTAAAATTGGTTGTACGCTGCCAAACTTGTAAAAAAAAAAGATATAAAAAGTTCTTAAACTAAATTGGTATATAGGTATTTTTCCATATTAATGCATGACAAAAATATTTGTCATCCCAACTTGTAAGTAGTGGATAAATATTTAATATCTATATCAAACTAAATATTATTTTATATTTTGTAGTTGCCGAACTTGTCAATTAAACGTTCTCTTATTGTCTAGGCCCTAGGGATTTAAAAATAAAATAAAATAAAATGACCCATAAGAACGAAAAGAACCCATATTTTAATTGATTGGTTAGTTTAGATTCATCCTCCTCTTCCATTGCTTCAAAAAACTCTTACTATAGTAATTCTCGACCGTTATCTTCAGGCAAAAAAGATACGTAACGAAAGATAAAATTGAAACTTGGGAGTCGTTTACAAGTACATTGTTAGCAAATATGAGAAAAAATATATTCATTGCAGATAATTTTTTTTTCTGAGAAGGAAATCCGAATTTTTTTTTATTTCATTTCATTTCGTAAGAAGAAACAGTAAAGCTGAAACTGTCGATACCACTGCTCATCATTATCTGGCGAAATACGGTGGTATTTCCTGAAATTTACCAGAATACTCATTTTGCCATTACAAAGTTTTCTATATACCGCAACAACGATTATAGTAGTTTTAAATAATAAATTAAAAGCAATGTAGATTTTGCTAGGAATGAAATCCCCCCCCCCCCTCATGGCCCCAGCAATACATATATATATATAAAAAAAATTTTTTCCTTTCTTTACAATAATTATAAAGTTTGGAAGTAACAAACAGGCTATTCGATTCAAGCACAAATCTTCCAAATTTATGAACTCGAGTCAACTTTAAGTCTGCTGGAGGAGAATTAAGCAGAAAATCGAGCTTCATCTTAAAACTTTACCGTTATGAACATTATATGTTATTTTAAATATTTAAGAACATTTAATTGTAAATATTTTTGCGCTTCTATTTTTTTAGTCCGCAAGATTGTCGCATATATTTTATCTTATGGATTTTTTATATTGATTAAATTGATTCATTGAATTTAATTGATTAATTAAATTAGCTAACATATATTTACATTTGTTTATATATGTTAGCTGATATTTGTTTACATCCGAGCGTTTCAGAAAAATCAAGGAACTTAAAGAGAAATTCCCTGGATTTTCTGAAAATCTCGCTGCAGCCGGATGTAAATCCGGATTTTTCTTGGAACGCAACCTTACTGTGTTAATCCACTTTTTTCTTTAATTTAAATATTAGAAAAAGAGGAATTTTCCAAAATTAAGTAACGGTTGATTGGTATATATATATATATATATATATATATATAATGATTTATATTAACATAGAAATGATATGATATATCCAACATATAAATAGGATATAATATATATAAATATATATATATATATATTATATATATAAAAATAATAATATAATAAAAAATATATAAGCTAATATATATTTATATATATACTAGTAACATTTACTGAGTTTCATGGCGTAGATAAATGTTTTTTTCTTTTTTATCATATATATATTGTTACTATATGATACTAGCAATTCATTAAGATGCTGATTGAGAAAGAAAGATGCGAAATATGAAAATATAAAATTTTTTTAATTATAAAGTAAGCAGAATATTTCATTTTGATGAGATAAGAAAATCGGATTTAGTGCTACATGCGTTGAAAACAATTTAAGGTTAACGGTAAAAAAATAATTGATTTGCTGGGTAAAAATACGTTTACCGTATTTTTTAATTTTTTTTTTTTCACGATTATCAATACCCAAGATACAAAACAAAATATTTAATAACCTGAACTTAGAGGGAGGTAAACCGCAAACCTTAACCTATATGGATCGACCGATGTGCAGTAAACTTTTCCCTAACCACTATTGTATCTACTTCTGCGTAAATTGATCTCGTCCAATCGTAACAGATTTGTTCTCTTGTTTTCGGGTAAGATTTTTGCACGCCAGAAAATATCCGAGAACTTCGATCTTTGATCTCGGGTTGCTGCCCAAACGTAGTCGTTGACGTTAAAAAAATGGTACGATATCTAAATAATTGTTACTTGTTTTTTATTTAATAAATATTGTATCCTGATTTATTTCCTTACTTCAAATGACTTATCTATTGTTAGCATCATAAATCAATATATGAAAAAGTTAAACAAAAATATGGCAAAAACATTAAATAAAATAGGTTCAGGAAGCTATTAGTTATATATAAGTGATAAGCTTATCATATATATATATATAATATAATAATATAATATATATAATATTATATCATAGGTCTTGATATATTATTATATATATTACTATATGTATATATATATATATATATATATATATATATATATATATATATATATATTATTTATATATATCTTTATATATATAATATGATATATATATATAATAATATATATATACTATATATACTACTAATATAATTATAGTATATATATATTTTTAAAGTTTTACGTAGTAACCCCCCCTCCCAACCTCTTTTGTTTTGCATTGTAAAATATCGGATTAAAATATCGAGGACACTCACATAACGCAAAAGCAGCACCACTGCTGTCCCTTGCATTTTTTGAGTCTTTCACATGGAACACTCTTTCATAATGCGTGCGGTTTTACACACACTACACACACACACATATATATATATATATAATATATTAATATAATATTATTAATTATATAATAATATATATATATATAATATATAATATATATAATTAATTTATATATTATATATATATTATATATATTATATATAATATATTATACTATATATAATATATAGCTCAAAGACTCTTACTTTGTGGCCAGTATCATTTCTCAAAAAACTACAATACGCTACAGCGAAAAGGAATACATTTTTGGAATCCTGGTTAAAATTTAGATAAGAGAATGTAAAAACAATAAAAAAATAAAAAAAATTATTGTTCAATAATTATAGTATATGTTAGATGAGCCTATTTAGGACCTTTTATTGGGTTAACTCAGTAATAAAATAAATTAATAAGACTCTATTAAATTTTTCTTTTTTCTTTTTTGACTAAAGAATATCCCACGGGTAAACCAGAATCGATGGCAGGAAGCTGCTAGGTGGTCTCTCGGCCTTCCGGGGGATCTACAGGTAGGAATAATTCCCCCCTTCCGGGGAGGGTCTCCGGAACCCCCGCTCTTTGGTATTTGCGGTGTCGCCGGTGGTTTCCTCCCGCCCCTTCCCCACGGTGGTATAGGAAAACGGTCTCCCCCCCCCTGTGTTTCATCGTCGGCCTCGAGGCCCCCCTTACATTGCCGTGAATGTAATAACCTTTTACCCAATAAAGTATATATATATATACTATGTCCCCTGTCCCTAAAATAAAAAAAAAAGCCAATAATTATTTTTATTTATTTATTTTTTTTTATATTAACTATACATGATTAACTAAAAATTTTACAAGGATTTCCAAAAAATGTATTTTCTTTTCGCTGTATTGCATTGTATGTTTTTTGTGATTATGATTCTTTTTATGGTTCTTTTTTATGGTTCTTTTTTTATTTTTTTTTATTGTTTTTTTTTTCACTTTCTTCGAGATACTAAAAATTTGCCCAGCGTTATTCCAGCAATATGTGTATTTCCTTTTCGTCTGTGTAGCTAATTGTAGGTTTTTGAGAATATGAGTCTAGGGCCCACAACACGTGGTAAAATCCTTACTGCCATAAAATATTATTAGTTATTTTATCTAATAAAAATAATTATCATATAAATAATATGTTTATAATAATAATATAGTAATATTAATGCTATCTTATATAAAATATATAATTAGCTTTATTAAAGCTAATAAACTTCATTATAATATAATTTATTATATATATGGTCTAGCCTCCACACTAGCTTAGGCGACGCACATGTTAAAAAACTACAAATAGCTACAGGGGAAAGGAATTCTTTGTTGGAATTCCTGGTAAAATTTTAGTTAGGAATTTATGTAAAATAAAAAAATTATTGTAATAATTATAGTTATAATGATAATAACATTAAGCCTTAATGTCACTAAGCGGTGAAAAGTTATGTACTAATTATTATTGAAAGCTACAAGCCAAATTTGCAATTGGTAAATATTCGTAAATAGAGAATTGTTCTTTTTTTATGAAGGAAAAATATGAAGAGAGTAAAATTGAAAATTATACGTGGTGGAGTGACGGGTTTAAAATAGTTTAATTTAGCGTGTAAGCGCGGAAATTAATATTTTGGATAATTACTAATTATATGGTACTTCTGTTTACGTCCGGGAGGAATTGTTAGTAGGCAACTATTTCCCCCCTCCGGGGAGGTCTCCGGAACCCCCGCTCTTGTATTTACGTTTGTATTTATATCAATATTAGCACTTGTGTACTTGCACTTGATGGGGTTATATTTTTGTTGTCCTTGTTATGTCGCGAGGGACGGATGGGGTTCGCTCCGCCCCCTCCTCTCTCACGGGTTGTTTATATGGGAAAACCGGTCCTATTCACCCTTACCGCCTTATTCTCATGTTCCCCGTCGGCTCTTGTGTTATTACCTCGAGCCCGACCTATATTTTTTTTTTTTTAGGTTTTTTTTACATCTTTTCTAACTAAAATTTTACCAGGACATTTACGCGCCAAAAAGATGTATTGCTCTGGTTTCCCTTCGTTATGGGCCTATTGTTAATAATTTATTTGTTTTATGGGACTAATCGGGAGCCGGACTCGGCTTAATTGGAGTTAGACTGGACGTGATGGCCATTATATTCATTCTAGGGAAATTGGAGTGTCGGAGGCTGGCGCATAATATATATATATATATATAATATATAATATATATAAATAGCAAGTTATATTATATATTTACCTAATTTTTATTGTATAAATATATATATATATAAAGATTTTTCAAATATATATTATTTTTTAGCTTTATTATATTTGATAATACGTTTATGGTATTACTACATCCCTAATATATATGTAATTAATTAAAAAGAATGAAGCATAAGTAAAAAATATACAGTAATTCTAGCAGAAGCTTTTAGAATTAGCTGCTAATAGGAGACTGGTCGTTGGTATTATGACGTCTACCTCGTCAGGTGTAGGTCTATCAAAGCACATTGCAATTTGAAGCATAAAATTAATATATAATGTACTCTGATCAGCAATGCTTAAAATCTATAATTGGTTATGTAAATTTTTGACTTTATCATTGGAAAATTATTGCAATATATTTAAAAAAAAGAAATTTATATTTAACACATATTTTAAATTAAAATATAAGACAAGTTCATAATTCTGTTCGAACATTAACCAAATATTACGGGAATTATTAGAGAAAATGAGTACATAAGATTTGAGTTATGGCTTTCCATTTATAGATGGAGCGAAAGGTGGCGAAATTGTCAAACTGAGAAAGTTTTACGAACGAAAAAATTTTTGTTTACAGTTACGGAACAACAAAAAAACCAGAAAGGTTGTTTTATACTGTTTGTTTGGGTAATATATATAATATAAATTAATGAGTGAAAAGCTAGGGTGATAGGATGGGGATATGAAGAGCAAAATGCGCACATTTGTGATTTTAATGTGCTCGTAGGTTTATTTTTTTACAAGAATAAAATGTAGAATGAAGGCATACTATAACTATAGAATTAATTCTATATGTTTACGTGTCGAAGAACTATCGCGTAGCTCTGATCATTTTCAATGTCATTTGGTATCCAGTGATTGATCGGAACTACCCTTTTAGGATGTAGGATTAAATCTATATAGCATAAAACAAATCATGTTTAGTTGGGTAAACATACAAAGAATGGTGATTTATTTTTGAAAGGCCTAAATTTTATTGATTGCGTTAGATATGTCGTACGGAAGTTTTTAGTTTGAGTACAGATTCATATGAAATGATAATAGATGATATTAATGAGTAAACCAGTTGAATTAGGTTACTATAAAGGTGAAAGAAAGCTCCCCGGTGTTTCGAGATCCTCAAGGGTAATAAGTTGTAGAAGGGCTTTCTGATTTGGATTAACTCCGTACGGATAGCGGATCGTTATTAGTTACAATAATGGACAGCGGCTTCATAATTCTTATACATCATAACTATCTTACATCACCTCATACCATGAGGACCTCATTAATTTGTTACCAGCCAGGAAGATTTAAACTACTCACTGAGAACTATTACTGTACTTACTCTTATGACTACTACTACCTTACTATCTACTTGGGCAGAAAAAACTACAATTAGGCACAACTACTTACTGTAAGCTTTACTAACAACTCTTACTACTTAAACTATTGCTTAAGTGAAACTATCAAACTAAACTAATTACGAGACTAGCTATAAACTACTTATATACAACGGAAAAGTCATTCATTCACTCTAATCTAGACTCTCATGTATCCGTGTATAAGTATTATAGGTCGTGAGCTACCCATATATCTGTGACTATAATGACGACTCCTATTTATATTTGTTATATAGATATATATAATATAATATAATATATATATATTAATTATATATAATATATATTAATATATAGTATTATATATATATATATAATATATAATATAATATATATATAATAACTATATTATTATATATATATATTATTTATATATATTATATGATATTATATATTAATATAATATATATATAATGGCAAAATGTAAGATTGTGATTAAAGTAGAATAATTTAGTATGCTAGTATATAATTAAGTTATATTGTTGATTTCAAGCCGGCGTGAATCGACTTGCGCTTAGAGCTCCGTGATAAGACCTAGATTTATGATGTCTAACTCTTCACTCTTCATACATCTTACTCTCTCTTCTCTTAATATTATTATATATTATATATTAATATATATATATTAATATAATTAATATAAGGTATTTACAAAATATTATATAGTTTAATTTATTAACGCCCACACGGAACGGGGGAGGCTAAGGATAAAAAAAAAAAAGTTCAGCAGGTTAGCCTCTATATACATAAATAGACGTTCTTAGGGCGTCGAAAATAATATTATATATATTATTTATTTTTTATTTTATTTTTTATTTTATTTTTTTTGTTGATAGATTTTAGCGTGGTTAGATGTGATAATGTAAGGTGGTATATATATTACGAAATATAATTTAATATATATATTTATATTTGTTAATATAGGTGTGATTATTATCAACGTATATTATATATTATAGGTGCTTAATTAGTTAGGTATATATACGAAAGCGTGTCTGCTTATTATTGAAACCTGAAGAAAAACACCACGGGGGTAACACAGGGGAAGTTAGACGGCGAGGTAACGGATTTTTCTCGTCA
Organism: Trachelipus rathkii; assembly: GCA_015478945.1. Classification (NCBI taxonomy): domain Eukaryota; kingdom Metazoa; phylum Arthropoda; class Malacostraca; order Isopoda; family Trachelipodidae; genus Trachelipus; species Trachelipus rathkii. The sequence continues at coordinate 18,523 of JABUQX010122188.1, read as the reverse complement.
TACCCCGTAGGGGGATGTTCGGGGGTCTTCTAGTGTGGCGACGGGGGGATTTCAAACCCCGTCTGTTCCCCATCGCGCGCGCGCGGAGACCTTGCAGCGCCCCGACAACCCCTAACTGCAACAATAATTAATCGTATTCCTTGGAACTTCAAGTTTAAAGACGTGGCGCTCGAGTGCGCGTGATGAGAACAGAGGGGACGAAAGATCCCCCCCGTCGCGCTCCAGCCTTAGGAGGCCGCGAGAGACCCAGGTCGCATCGATTACCTCTGCAATCTACTTTTGGTGACCACAAGTAAGATCACTTCATAAAACTTTACAAAAAATAACCTCGTTTCGATCTTTTGCGACAGCTGATATAATATATATAAGGTATATATTAATATATATAGTATATATTATATATATATATATATATATAGTATATATATAGTGATTATACTAAGTATGGTATTCCGGAGTGATACCTCCCCGGTATAGGAGTTAACTCAATCGCTTCCGCGCGGCTCGCGCAGAAGCGAGTAGTAGGCTCATGCCGCTTGAGTCACCACATAATTCGCAATAAACCCTCTGTTCTATTATATCAACAATCTCTAACATTCCTCTGCCGTGATATGTATAGTGTTTTACAAATCGCCGTACCAGATCCCGACTTTTACTACTGCCTAATTCGTAGTTTATATATATATGCTATAGGTATATATATATATTAACTACCTATTGGTAATTATATAGTATATTATTATCTATATTATAATTATATTAATATTCTAAATAACTAATAATAAATAATATATTTACCAGGATAATTTAACCAAGAAATGTATTCCTTTCATTACGCTATGTATACGCCTATATTATATCGTATAGCTGTTCGGTTTTGATTTTAGTCCAAAATGGAGACCTTTTTTTATATAATTCACCTTTTCGTTCGTTTTTGTTTTTATTTCGCACCCTAAAACGTTTTATTTATGTTATCATAGAGGTGTGTGCAACCAATAAACACACTAAAGAGTGTACTTATAGACAAATTTCTGGATTTTTAGTCATAGCGTCGGATTGAGCGCAGTCTTGGCGACTCAAACGGCTCTCTTGGTTCGGAACACAAACATACTCTCGCGACGGAACTTGATGAGAATAGATATATATATATTATATATATATAACTATAGTCGGGAACGGTTTAAGTAACTTTTTACAATATATATGATATATATAATATATATATTAATATATATAATATATAATTAATAATATATTAATAATATATTATATTATATATTAATATATATTATTTACTATATATATTATTAATTAATTTAATATATATATATATATAGATATATATTTAATATATATATTATATATACCAAATAGTATATATATATGATATATATCTTCTAGGAAAAGCGAAGAAATGACCTTCCCTGGGAAGAATTATTCAACTAGTTGTGAGTGCTACACCATTAGTTAGTGCAAAAAAACCTATTATATTTAATTAAAACAGCTACTCTCAGGTAATTAATAAATATAATAATAATAAATTATTTATAATTCTAATTATATATTATAATACAGTATGAGGATTACTAATATGGATGCTCTAATATGAAATATATATATATATTTATAAAGTAAAATAGATATAATTTTTAAATAATTTAGGTTTTGTAATTTTATGTAAAAAAATTTTAATATTTTTATCAAACTTTAATAAATATTATAATTCCGTTTTGTGGTCTTACAACTAAACACACACTTTTATATTGAAGAAACTCTAACACTGTTTTACAAAGGGGTATACCAGTTTGTTGGAACCTAACCTATACGGCACTCACGTTTGGAGTTTTCGCTATAACGGGATAATGACATACATTTCGCATTTTTAGTCAGATAGGGCAATAAGCCAACGGTGAAACACGGTAGCATTAGAGGACTCACGCTGTGCCGAGGGTTAGTTCTCATCATGAAAAACGCTTGCCTCAAACCATGGTTATATCGGCTCGGATTTTGCTACTATATTTATATATCTCTAGTCTTTAATGTTTTCATAGTCTTTAATCAAACATTTCGAGAACACATAGGCGGCGCTTGGACAAAGGTTTAGGGCATTTGTATATTTATTATAAAACTATACATAAAATATGGTAAAAAAAAAAATATGTCGGTGCTAGGTATATTATTTCTATCGGTAATATATATATTATATATACTACAATCTACGAGGGATGACTATATATATATATACGTTGTAGGTAACCCTCTGTCCTCTCCGTCAGGTCATCTGAATACCCTATACTACTACTTATAAAAAAAGGATTATAAATTTTTATGGGTCAATAAGTAGAAAAATAATTTTGTAGAAATTTTAATTATCCCCCTTAATTTATGAATTCAACCTTGAAAATAAAAACTCTATATTGGAATATAACTCTTATGTAATATTACTTATATCGTATACTACTATAACAGATATATATAATTAAGTATATACTATTATATATATAAGTTAATAGTTAATTATATGATATAGTACGCTAATATATAAGTATATATCAGTTTATTTATACTAATATAGTTTTGCCATATATACAGAACCTAATAGATTATATATTATATTATATATATATATATTACTTATAAAATATTTATAATTACTAAGTTTTTTTTTAGGTATTGTTAAATATTCATAAACAAAGAAATATTTCTTTGTTTTTTAATAATAAATATTAATTGGAATAATAAATAATTTTTTTTATTTATTTATTTAATTAGTTATTTACATCTCAGAGTGATAAATTTAGTACTGTGTCATTAGAAATAATAGTATATACAATAATTATAATATATATTTTTAATTCTATGTTATATAGAGTGCAGAATCTTCGCAGATATTTATTATGAAATTTAATTCGTGTATTTTTATACATGCATGATAATTACGGGACATGCATTTGTTATATCATTCTATCACTCTATCAAATTCGTAATATAAACTAAATCTCTCGAAGGCTTAGACGCAAACTCCTATTTTAAAATATAAGTAAAAAAAATATTGTTAAAGAATACAACAAATTTATATAAATATATAATATAATTATTATTATATATATATATATATTAACTATATATATATTAATAAATATATTATAATATATAATATATATATTATATATATATATATATATATATATAATATATATATTAATATATATTTAATAATATATATATATATATAATATATTATATAACTATATATTACTATTGTAAGAAAAATACGTTAAGCTTTATTTATATAATTACATTATTAGAATAACTAAAGATATAAAAAAAAGCTAAATATTTTTTCTATATAAGTTATAACCTTATTTAGATTGAATATAAATCGTAATAAGTTTCTATAATATATTTAATATGTATGGTTGAACTCCTAAAAATCTAATCGTAATTGTGGTTAAAAAATAAAAAATAAGAATTATATTTTCACATTAATATGTGGTATAAAATTGATAATATATTATGTCCTCAGCAGATAGATTTATGAAACATAACTAAGATCAGACCTACTGTAATTATTCGTAACTCTTATATAAGTGACTTTTTATACAACTTTTTCTGTATTATAGGTATACATCCTCAATTAATTATAAATAACTTGAAATATATGTTTTGTGCATTATACTTAGCACATTAGTATATATATTACAGTATATATATTATAATAACAAATATATTATATATAATATATTATTAATATATATATATAAATATATATATATATATTATATATATATATATATATTAATATATATATATAATATATTATATACTATATATTATATATATATTATATCATATAATATATATATATATATATATAATATATATATATATTAATATATATAGGTAACCAATTATATTTATATATATATATATATATATATATTATATTTAAATATAATAATTATAATTTATTATGACCTATATATATATATATATATTATATATAATATTATTATATATATATATATATATATATTATAATATTATATATTAATTATATGAATAATTTATACCAAAGTAAAACAAAGAGTGATATGCTTATATATAGTATTTATTCGCGCATACAATAGCGTCCATGTAGGTCCTTTAATTTGTGACTCAGTGACTCTGCATGCAACACAAGTAGGTAGGTAACCTATCGAAAGATGTGATCCTCCAATTTGTGTTATTATAGGGTTTACAGACAAACGCCGGATAGCATTTTTTTTTCACTCCTCGAATAATGGGGGATGGTGTGAAATTACATTAAAGGGTGGTGAGAAAGCACCTACTTAATGGAGACACATAAATAATTGATAGAAGTGTATATATATAAGTCAGTATAGGTCTATATTATATATATATATTAATTATAATATTTATAATATAATATAGCTATCAGTTACATTTTATATATACTATCATCGAATTTTTAATAATAGTTATTCAGTTATAATCACACAAAACTGTGACTCTTCTACTTCATTAACATTATTTAAAATCTATAAATATACCTATACTTAGTTTGAATAAATTGTTAAATACTGGAAAATCTTAGGATAAACTCATGATTCTGGATGAAAATTGTTAACCCTATACCCTATAGGGCTTCTTTTCTTCTCTTATTGTGTAATGATTCGAGTCTCAGACCCTCTACCATTCTCCCTCCTGTCTACAATACAACTAAGAGAGGGTGGGACAAAAAAAAGTGACTAACCACTATTTATACATCAAAACGCTGTACTACTGCTCAAAAATTCGAACAAATACTTGAACTGTAGTTAATTGAGGTAAATTATTGGAGGAAAGAAAGAAAACCCACTCTCTATATATTCAAAGGAATACTCTTTAATTTCTAGTTTTTTAGTATTACGAGTTATTATTGAAACCAAAATACATCATTCTCTTGTTTTATTCTAGGATGACTTAAACGTAGTAAAAAAAATAAAAGTACGAGCTTAATAGCCCTCTATATCGGATATATCAGGGCTGAAAAATATCTTCTCGATATTTATTTTCGATATAAACTTTACATTTCGAAAAATACTTAAATCGAATAAAAATATTTAATCATACGTGTCTTCTTTTTCCTCGTGCTTAAACCAAATCTCCCTCATAATGGTATAGCGAATTTCGATAAATGCAGAAGACGTTTTATTGTATGTGTTCTTATTAAAAAACAATTCTAAATATATATGGTGAAATTGTGATATCTGAGATCAAAGAGTGAGACCTTCGTTGACGACAAAAAAAGTGGATGATGTACATCCAGCAGACGTTTTGTTATTATATGGGGTTTGAGTACATTTGTCTATAAAATAAGGTGGTCTAATGCTCGGATTCCCTGGCGTCACGTTTTTACAAACCACAGTCGTATATTAAGAAAGCGATAAAACACATTTGCTTTTAATTTTACTTTCTTATTTATTTGGAAGAGATTATTTTGGATATTTCATCATATTTATTTTGTCTTCTCTTAGCTGTGCAGAAACCCTATTACGCGACGCAGCTTTTTTTACCCATTATTTATTATTAAATTAGATTATTCATTCTATAGACTTACATTTACTTTTATGGTCAGACCGTGATATTCAATTACGAATATGAGCTTATATAAGATAAATGAATAATAATTTTTTTAAGTGGTGAACGAAGAAGTTTTCAAGAGTAATTAAAAACATTTTATTGGAGTAGGGAGTGATTGGGGGGAATTTTCTGTTGAGAAGAACAGAATCCTAGTGTTTTTTGCTACGGAACCGCACATATTATACAATGGAAATTCATGCATGATCTAACCAATATTATGTGTTGGCTCGAAAGCCAAAACAAAGCAACACCTGTAGGTGGAAGATTCCGCCTGCGCTTATTTGTCTTTTTGTGCTCAAAGATTGCTGACTAAGTATGTACAAGGATTTCAAATAAAAACCAAAATCAAGGTCTATAATTGTTTATCCCTTTCCCTTCCATGGCTCATGCTCATTTTCCTCCGGCCGTAACTTGGTATTGAGACCCTCATATTGGGGGAGAGATTCTGTGGTGATCATATTTCCGACTGCCTAAAAGTGTGATAGCGCATATGTAACTTGGAGAGGGAGAGTTTCCAATATAGTTACCCTACTGTACGAGGAACGGTGATGAAAGATTGCGATATTTTGCAATGTTTGCAAAAAAATTAATTATGATCAACATCTTTTTTTATAGTCCCGTACTAACGATATCATGCCGATGATCCAATTTACATACTATGATAGGAGAGCGACAACTTACCTCATCACATCAATTCATACGCGGACACGAATGAAGCTTTCGGACGATGATCTCAGTACAGAAGATTTAGATCTCAGCAAAGGACAATATGAATGAAAAATTCATAATAGAATCTGGCAAAGGTAATACTAAGCTTGACGTTAATTAACAAGTAAAGACTCAATGAGAAGTTATTCATTGGACAACCTTGTGCTACACTTAGACATTCCAACATATTAGACAAAGAATGCTTTCAATATTCTCTATAAATATCGTTCGAAAACGTACTAATTCACCATGCACACTAACGCTATCTCTCTAGGCCTGGGCTATTTTCGTAGTGTGTGTATTTGAATATTTTGACGGTTTGATTACAGACGTCTATTTATGTATTGCATACAGTGATATACGCTTTGCGCGTGCAAAAAAAACGTCATATGTCCACTCTATAGTGTGATATCCCGGACCTTCCTTGGTTACACACTTGTATATTGAGTTGGCCCGTCTGCAAAGTGACTCTCAAGTCATGGAATAAAAAAGGCACTTGTACCATAGTAAGTATTTGATCATATTTCAATAATATGCGTTATTATAATATAATCCTTAAGCTATTTCTATTTATAACCTCTATAAGTATATTAGCTATTATTATACTCATTCTAAGTAGTAAATATATATATAGATATATAATATATATATATATATATATATATATATATAATATATATATAATATATATACACCACTTTTACGCCCATTCCGCCCCTCCTGATGAGAAACGGTGATATGAAAGAAAACAGTATGACAGCAATGTAATTTTAATTAATGCAACTACCTAGAGATATTGTTCTCCGACCTACAGAAAATGGGCAGGTTATGGTTGAAAAACTCTGTGGAGGACATATGAGAACTCCTCCTCGATAGAGATAGATTTATTGAGTAATAATCTAATTTTTTACTTGCCAAATATGGCTAGTATTTGTCTGTTGTGCCAATGGGATAGTAATGAGGCATACAGACAAGCACTTGTCTTTAGATGATCTCTGTTTAAAGTCTAATACTACTGGTGATCTACTAGATACTATAGTATTATATGAAGGTATGTCCTGTATTGTCGTCGTCATTGCTCTAGGTGAGAAAAAACATTTTTGACAGTATGTAGTTAATTATAGGGTATTGTATATTATATGCCTAGTTATATAATTATAATTGGATTATTTATATATAATGTGTATATATTTATTGGAATATGGAGTAAGGATAGTTTATTGGTAGCCATATTGTTATTGGAAAAGATGGTTAGGTAATGCTTTAGGTATTTCGTTCGTTTCATAAGTGCAGTTCTACTTATTAGGGATAATATATTTCGTATATTGGATAACGTTGATGTGTAGTATTATAGTGATGTTTCTTATATTTTGGATATGCGGATAAGATCGGTTTATACCTTAGAGTTTAACTATCTATGATATTTATATATAATATATTGTGATATAATATATAATGCGGATGTTAGTTATAGTATAAAAGATTAATATAGTAATTTATGTAAGATATAATATGTTTATGGTAATGTTATAACTCTACGCACACATCAAAATACGTTCAAAATATTCTGTTATATTATTAATATATATGTTAGTATATATAGTATATTTAGTTAGTATGATTGCTATATAGGTGTATTGGTTTATTTATTTCCATATTCTATGATACGATAGGTTTATAGCTGATTTGTTGTAATGTTTGATGTCAAGGTATTATATAGGTGCATGATATTTGAGTAACTGTGGATTTACTGTAATAATAATTGACTAAACCTATCATGTCAAGGAGAGAAATTTTTGTATTATCATTAGTTAGGTAGAATATGATGTGATTATATATATACTATATATAATAGATTTGTGGATGGGAAAGTTTATAGCTTGTTAATAAACCTGTAATAGGGCTTTTAATTTTGCACGGTTTTACCAATTTTACTGATAATATTGGATTAGGTAGTATAGTTTGTTGGTGAGTAGGACCAGTGAAACAGTAGTGTATGCATAAATTTTAGGTAAAGTAGTCGAATGTATTAGTCTTAGTTATATTGACTTATGTTGGCTATTAATAGTAAGGAGGTTTCTTTAGTATATAGTTGGTCAACAGTTTAATTTGTTCCCTAGTAACCATAACGTTATTTTCAGTATGCATGCATATACATATTTAATTTATTTGAAGTATTATATATATGGCTACCCTTCTTGTATATATAAGTTATGAATATATTGTATGATAGCGGTATTAGCTAGGTAGGTGGTGAGTATATAGTATATATATAACTTATTATATAGTGATAATATTGTTCAATTATTAGTGTTTATTTTACATAAGTATTTCAAACCAAGGTTGGATGTAGTATATATATAATATAATATATTGTTTATTACAAATAGGTATAATTAAGTATTTTTGAATTTATGTTTTAAGGAAAATTTTCTGGCTGGGATAAGTTAGTTTTATGATTTCCTTCTTGTCTTAGATAGGATGTAAGTTATATATATATATATATATATACTATATATAGTGAGTATAAATAAAATGAAATAAAATTATATAATTTTTGATATATCATAATAATTGTAATATTATTAATATATTAATATATATATTGCAGACATTCATGTATATTGTTGTTATACGCTACACTTTGTTTCAGGTTATTATGGAATTATATATAATATTATATATATTTATATGTATTGCAGTTCTCTGATGCTGTGTTATAGTAAGGGTATTTTTTGAGCCGTGTTGTTGAGTAAGTAATCTCGGTATACATTAACTATTAATTTTATAATATATTATAGAAATCACATATCCTAAAACATAATTTATGGAGTATATATAGTCATGCTAATAATAAATATATATGGTGATATATATAAAGATATTATGATATTATAATAAGTAGATATAGGTGGAAATATATACTTCGATTCTGTATATTATGGAGGGTGTACTCCATATTTAAGATATAATTTGTTATATATATATATATATATTATATATATATAATGTAAACTATATAGATAGTAAAGGAGTGGGGTTATACATATTTAAACTGACTCTAGCTATGGCGATAGGCAGGATAAAGGAAATTTTGCTTACTTTAATATTTATTATGTCTTTTGTATATGACGTTAATAGCTTTATTATTGTCTTATAATTATTAATAAATTGGTATGTTATAATGGGGAATCATGTAATCTAGCTTATATGCCTTGTTTGATTATCTATTGCCTATATTATACAGGGAGGAATATGTGAGAGGATAAGAGAGTATATTAGTTTAATGTTTAGTTTAATAAAACGTTATTGAATACAGTATATGTTGTAGAGTATATATATGAATCATGATTTAGGAAGAGTGGTATATAGATTAGTAATGCTTATTTTGTACTATTATATATCAATAACTCCTAATGTTATATGTAATGTTATATATTACTGTATATAGAGGTGATAAAGGTTAGGAAACCTAATTATGAGAATTTAAATTTTTCAAATACTTATCAGACTATATATGTAGAGTAATTAATATATACATGTTGACATATTTCAATGTACGTAACTGTAGAAGATAAAAATGTTCTGTCTGTCGTATTATATTTAATGGGAAATTTATCTCTTATACCTTGTAAATATAAATGCTTGTTAGGAAATTTAATCCGATATTTATTATATTTTAAGTATATTATATTATATAAATACATTATTTTATATTATTATTTCGATGATACATTTAATTATAATTATATTTGTGCGATTACTTATAAAAATATATAAAATAAAAGAAACTGATTTAATAAATGAAATTTATAAATCTACTCCGCATCGTTTATTTAAAAAATTATATGTAGCGGTTTATAAACTATTATTATTTATTAATATTATATATGTAACTATATACGTATCGAAATTATGTTATTAGGGTAGGGTTGCTTAGTGTCTAGAGTTAGACTAGTGCCATAATATGGTACTCGATTTATGGTTATGTTGTATGCTTCCCGATGATTAGCGGTCTTAACTCGGGTAGGTAGTGAAACCTGACGCGATATTTTTAAAATAACAGGAAAAAACGATATCTGTTTTATTAAATTTCTCCAAGACATGCAAATGTTGAGAATTAGAGAGACTTGAGTTTGTGTAATGATAGTAGCGAATAACATAGTGGTCTGTGTTAGTGATAGTGTGTTTGGTTGATTATAAGGTGCGGACATTATGTGTAAAATAGTTAACAAACAATAATAATATTGAAGAAAAAAAAAAAAAATAAAAAATAAAAAAATAAAAAATAGATAATGAATAATTAGGAATAATTTACATGTTATCTCAAAAACGGTTACAAAGTAGCACGAGATAAGGCTGACAATATAGGATAGAGTACATTTTTTTTTTAGAGGATATTTCCTAGTGTGATAAAATAGATATGCGCTCAAAAGAAATAAACCATAACCTAACTATTATTGCATTAGAGTAATGTAATGTGAATGGATAGGGTCTTCATATTTGGTTATAGTCAAATGCCTGAGTGTGATGTGACGAATTCTTCTCATTTTATACACCGCTTTACTTAGTGTGTTGTGATCATGATAATAAGATAATAGTAGCGTGTGTTTAGTAAGTTATTTGTTTTTATTTTTTGTTTTAGTATAATAGAATCATCGTCCAAGTAGTGTTGTAAGTAAGGCCACCTGATGGCAGGAGTCGGTCTTTCACGGCCTTCCGGGAACTACGGTGGTTGGCTGATCGATCATTATTTTGCGCCACCCTCACTCCGGTTGCAGGGTCTCCGGAAAGCCCCGCTCGTGCGTCTTTGGTATTATTGTTTGGTTGTCGCGGGAGTGGAAATTTGGTTCCTCCCAGTCTCATGTTACAAATACCTTCCCTACGGGTATGGAAAACGTCCTCCCTCCCCCTGTATTCCCCGTCGGCTCGAGCCCCCTTACATTTGCCGTTGTAATACCTTTACAAATGGTATATATATATATATATTGTAATGTAGTTTTTTAAATAATAAGTGTAAAATCCAAAGTCTTATGCTCCCTCCCTCCCTCCTAAAAAAAATGCCATAATTTATTATTTATCTTAATATATTTTTTTTTTTTTTGTTTTTAGTGTGTTTTTTTTGTTTACATCTTTTTGCGTAGTTTATAATCTGATGACTTTTTGTACGAAGTATATCGATTCCAGATTGCCAATTCATGTTTATATATTCTCCGTTGGATTTCGCTTAATGGTATTGCTTAGTAGTTAGGTATTTTTTTGATAGGTATGTTATGTTTTTTTTTATTTTTTTTTATTTTTTTTTTTTTTTACTCAGAGGAATCATATAGAGAGAGAAAATATATATAAATATTAGTGTCACCGTGTAGTATTTCAACTCTACTCGTGCTCCTTTTTCCCTGTATCTATTGTAGATATTCTTGAAGAGGTAAATAATAAATAATAAATATAATATAATATAAAATAATAATTATAATCGTATAACATTAGATAGCGACCGAGAAAGGCAATTGGTTTATATTTGATACTCATAGTAATATGGCGTAATCATCTATTGTATATATATATATATATATATGATATGAATATACTCGAGATTATATATTGATATTGTTACACTAGTATATTGAATATAATATATAATTTACTGATAAGCAACTTAATAATTTTTTTCAGATAATATATATATATAATATATGATATATACTAAACTATATACTTATGTACCTTATCCTATTCTAATTATACTTTGCCTATCACTACTAAGCGGTATATAGTAGAGGATAATACTATAGTATATTTTTTTTGTATATTATACTCATTTTGGTATTTGTTATAAAATTTAGTTAATATAAATTATCCTATTTATAAGCTGATTATATGTAGATTGGTATATAGTCTCATATATATCAATGCAATTTACTATACAATTACTATATTTGCAATATGATGTGATAATGAAGGTGGTCTAAATAGACCAGGTTGGAGATGGTTAATCTCTTCGCAAGAACGGCAGCACGTACACCTCATACAGATGTAAAATAGGGTAATATTGGTTGGAAGTACTGCTTGCTCGGAAAAATGCGTAAGTGAGAGCAAGTGATTTTTAATTAATATGTATAGTTTTAAGTAGATTTCATTAGTTATTGTGTTTTTTTTTTTTTGTGGCAGAGATTTATTTACTCAGGAGAAAAATATTATTAGAAATTTCTTTTTTTTCCAATTAGGGGCTCGAGCAGACGGGGGGGAACAGAGGGGGGGGACGAAGTCCCCCCCGTCGTCACCGGGGTGAGGCCGAGAGACCCCGACTCATGCCATCTTTGTGGTTTACCCTTGGTTATTCCTTTAGTTTAAAAACAAGAAAAATAAAAATTAGACCTTGATAAGTGTGTGTGGGTTAGGCTTCAACGGATGTTACACCATGTTTGGGAAAGAAGGGGGTGTGCAAGCGATCTTGAGGCAAATGCCTTGTACTTCCATTGCTTGTCGTGAATGACTTAAACATTATCCCAGAAATTCGAAACTGCTTTGAAACTACCAAGGAGATAATTACATTTTTTGTGAGTCTCTTTTACAACGCAATCTTATTACTAACGCTCCTAAACTGTCTAAGACTAGATAGTCAGAAGTACAAGAACATCCGTGTTTATAAGGATCACTTCGTTGATATTGTTGATGCATTAGAGACATTAGCTGAATAGAAGACTGTAGACTTCAGCAATAAGAAAAAATGCATATCAATGCGTGCAGCGATGCAGATCTTCATTTGTTATGTCAGTAGCATTAATTGAGAAGTATTCCGCTATATTGGAACCAGTAGCAAATGCACTTCAATTGAAGACACTCGACATAGTCAAGGCCAAGAAGCACATTCAAACTATTCTCGACATGCTAAGAGATCATCAGGAAGATGCGGAGAAGTCACAGTTGACGTATTAAAAGAAGCAGGCGAAATTGCAAAGCATTTGAATGTTGATATAACCGCTTCTCGCGTTGCTGGCCGACAAAAGCATAGAAGAAACCCTCCAGTCGAAAATCCTTCCGGACAAAGCGCCTGCATTTTCATTAACTAATTTACATCCGAGTAACATGAGAGATATTTCATTGGAGGAATGGAATGAAAAAGTACTTCATCTTGTGAAACTTTTTACAATTTGCAAAGAGGTTGAATTCAGAAATTATGCTGACCC
>JABUQX010122187.1:25000-27418 GCA_015478945.1 Trachelipus rathkii | reverse complement strand
CTAAATTTTTTTGCCACCTTTTACTTGTGCCAAAAATGACCTAGGTCTAGTTGGGTATAACTGATAGGGTTGGCAGAGCACCAGAATTTTCCGCACCGCACCAAGGTAAGCGCACCACGCACCGCACCAGAAGTCATTTTTGTCGCACCGCACCCCTGTTTCAATGAGCACCGCACTCCTCACCGCACCTCTATATTTTATAAATTGCACCGCACCGGTACACTAGATTTTGTGTGGCGCACCGCACCAAAATGAGCGCACCATGCACCGCACCGCACCTGGTGCGTCGGCCAACCCTAAACTATAACACCTTCAGAAGAGATAAACGCATGTAATCTTAAAAGATTTTAAATATTTATATTGAGAATTTTTTGAGATTTACCTCAAGAGTAGGAAGGGCATATTTTTTTGGGGGGTGGGTGGTATCTGAAGGTTTCGAGATTTAGGTAGCCTTTTTTTTTTTTTTTTTTTTTTTACCCGGTAGCATACAGTATTGTTATTTGTTGTACTTTTATCACCTACTTTAAGCTCATAATTTAATCAAAGAGTTGCCTTATTTGAAGATCGCCAGCCAAAGTGTTAATGGAAACATTTATTATTATTATTATTATTATTATTATTATTATTATTATTATTATTATTATTATTATTATGACTGTAGGTTGGTCATAGCTAAATTAGAACATTAGAAATATGGAGACAGTAAGAGGCCACATGGGTCTATCGAGACCGTCCCTGTCCACCCAAAAAAAACAATCACCAAACATGTTCATGCAAATCCACAAAGCACCTTAGGGCTTGTTTACAAAAAAAAAAAAAAAAAAAAAAAAAAAAAAAAAAAAAAAAAAAAATAAAAAAAAATAAAATGAATAAAAAAAGTATGGCTAACTTTGTTTTAGTCAACAACTCAACATGCCGTTTAACCTTAATAACTACTGTAACTGAAAACCTCGCCAATTTGGCTTGGTCAAAATATACTATATGATACCCAAACCATCCATATACCTGTCCTGTCCAGACTATTCTTAAATGTTGCAGTCGAGTCTCTGGCATATTAATGTCTTTCCTTAAATAAGGAGCCCACCCAAACTTGTGCACAATACTCTAATACTGGCCTGACATAGCTGTTATAAAGTTTACATATAACTTCCTTGCTCTTATAAACAACATTGCGATATATTATACCTATCATCTTATTAGCTTTATTCCTTGCTTCCAAACACTGATTATCTACTTTCAAATTACTGCTTATAAAAACACCTAAGTCTTTTTCTTGGTCCACAGACTCTAGCCAATTCCCATTCATATCGTAGTTAAAACTTACTTCAGTAACTTAGGTGAAGAACCTTACAATTTTTACTATTAAAATTCATTTGCCACTTATCTGCCCACCCAAGAAGTTTGTCAAGATCATTTTGAATCTTTATACATCCATCACTATTCCTTACTGAGGTAGCCACTTTGGTATATTTTAAGTCCCTGATCTAAATCATTTATATATATGAGGAACAATAGTGGCCCCAACACTGAACCCTGTGGGACACTGCTCTTCACTATTTCCCATATATTACCCCTTGATGGGAAGAAAAATCAGAGTTGCCTAAAGAAGGCCCTCTTCGACGGCTAATCTACGTTAGATAGTATATTTTCTATTTAAAAAAAAAAAACGTCTTATAATTTTAGCAAATGAAGTCCTCCTGCTGTACATTAGATACCTTTTTTTAATTTGAGACTTGGTCTTTAGTATCAGAAAAGGTTCCTACCAAAAGAATGATTTCTTTATTTATATATTTTAAACTAAAATATAATTAAAATAAAAATAAAATAAAGAGGTTGGTCAAAAAGTTTTGTTGCTCCTCAAATTTAAAAGTAAATTCCATTTTTTTTTGTAATTTCTGATAATCTGAGTGTGAGTATGGACTTGGTTGAACTCCAGTCCCACTTGTGATACAAATATCTAAATTCTGGTTCTACAGCCAATCCCCCAAACTCGTCTTCAATTAAATTCGAATCTACACCTTCTGGAATGTTACAGCTGTTCATGTTTTTAAATTCCTTCCAAAAGAACATGAGGTTATGGTGTTTCCAAATGGACCAAAATCAATTAGAGTGAATGAACCATTTTTAGGTCTATGAACATCAAATACATTTGGAAAAAGGTGGAAATAGTTCCTGATATGTTCTTCCCAAAATAAGTCCAATGTCTTCAACTGTTAAATCCTTTTCTTTTTGAACAGCAGAAACTAATAAAAACTGGCTTGTGTCCCTACGAGATATACATACTAACACTCTATCTTTTAACAAAAACACCTAAATTCATCTGAAGGGTTAATTTCCGCTACTTTCAGAAAACTAAACAGTAAATAGTTTGCCCATCTTCCTCAGGGTCTGATACGGTACATACTAAACTTTTCTATC
>JABUQX010122187.1:7500-15000 GCA_015478945.1 Trachelipus rathkii | reverse complement strand
AGGAAAGTATGTCACCAGTGGACCTCAGCGACGAAGCCATACTGATGATCTGAAAGAGGGAATGAGGGACTCCAGCATTTGATCCAGGAAATGAGGAGTTAAGAAGAGTTTTCAAATATTTTAGATAGAATTCAAGGAGTTAGAGCTATGAGGCGGTAGCTAGAAGGATCAGACTGGCTACCTTTTTCGGAATCGGCTTGAACATGCGCGCTTCCAGCACTGAGGAAAAGTATTTAGTATTAAGACATAGAGAGTAGAGTTGAACGAGGACAGTCGTCAGCTCAGAAGCACACTCCCTCAAAACACGGGGAGGAATGCCATCCGGGGCACTAGCCTTCCTGACGTCCATTAGATCTCAGGATATCATGCACCCGATCATGTGTAATCACAGTCAAAAGACAAGGGAAACCTGAGAGGAGAAGAGTAGGAGGGCAGGGATGCAGAATCTTTCTCAGGCAGATTAACATGAAAATCGGTGGTGCTTATATATTGGCCTTCACATAAGGAGAGTTGGCTAGCAACAGAACCTTCAGAGCTAATAAGGGGAGGAAAGGCAGATTTACAAAAGTTGTTAGAGATGTTTTTGGCAAGGGGCCAGAAATTTTTATCAGTAGGAGAACCAAGCAGGTTAGCGCACTTCCTTTTAGTGAAAGTACGCTTAGCCTGTCGAATAATATCCCTGCAACGATTCCGAGCAGAATGAAAATTAGTAAGAGTGATAGGAGAACGAGAGTTTTTCCATCCCCGATACGCGATGTCTCTCTCCTTAATGGCACGAGAACAGGCGCCATTGAACCATGGATTTGAGGAGAAAAAGATTTTAGTTGAAGATGGAATGAACCTGCTCATCCCTTCGGTGACTACGGCCCCATCTTTCAGCAGACGCCGAGGTGTCCTCCGAGTCAAAGCAGGATTCCTTCCAAGAGAGTCAAAAAGCAACGTAATGCTTCCCAATTAGCCCGATTAATGTGCGTACTAGAAAGTACGTTTGAGGCATGGTGGAGCTGCTAGAGAGAAAGTATTATATAACTAAAAGCTACAAGATTATGGCCAGAATTACCGATAAATGGGAAAATTGTATATTCATAACGATAAGGGAGTAGTGGTGAAACACAAGTCAAGCGTAATTTAAGAATTTAGGTTAGACGAATCTGCGAAATGTGTTAGGTCCTTAATTTAATGTTCCGTATCGTTGAGAATACTGAATGTTTTGGCCTCCTCCCCGGATTACCTGCCGTGTGATAATAGCCAACGAAGCAGTCGTGATGCTAACGTTGAAATCCCCTAAAAATAGAGGACTCATCATTTGGATGGGAAGGAAGTAATACAGTCCTCATTGATAAGTAGTAAGATAGTCAAAAAAATTTTGAAAATCTGTTCCATAGGGAAGCGGTAGCAGAAACACAAATAATGATAGTAGTAGGTGAGAAAGAAATTTTAGCCACAAGAAACATCGAATTAGGAGATTCAAGATCTCGAGACTGACAGGAGTTGTTTATGTTATATAGGCACAGACACCACCATTTAGACGGAAATTATAGAAAAAGTTATAGTTAGAGATATTAAGTTTATTTGAAAAAGAATCCCTGGCCAGCTGGGTCTCAGACAATAATAAAATGTTAGGTTGAGAGTTAGAGAGGTGATATTCCACAGATTCGTGATTAGTACGCAGGCCGCGAACGTTAGCAAAGTCAATAGAAAACCCCCGCCTGCGCACCCCCACATCTACTTCGACCTGTTCATTCGACTCAGCCCTCGCACAAACAACGCACACAAGCTCCAATAAGTTTAAAAATTACACGTTAACTCAATCCACACCACTCACCACACACACACACACACACACACACACACACACACACACACATATATATATATATATATATATAATGATTACATCATCAAAGATCAATCATGTGGTAATAGCTTTATAATTATTGTTATTAATACATAAAAGTAGAAGTGAATATTTATTCCCTTCATTGATCATTATCATTCAACAGCTCAATTAACCATATTTGTGTATCTTTAATTAACATAATATGCTTTATGTATTTAAGTCCTATTCAGTTACAAATTTTGTTGTCATGGTAAATAAAAATAGCTTTGCAATCTTATGTGATATATATATATATATATATATATATATATGATATATATAAATATATATATATATATATATATATATTATATATATATATATATATAATATATATATATATATATATATATTTAAATTTATGTAATATATAGGCGTCGTATAGTTTTTTTATATATATATATATATATATATATATATACAGGGTGTTTAGTAAACATACGGCAAAAATTCAAGAGGTTATTCCCTGGAGTATTCTAAGGATATTTTGTCCTTTGATGATTTTTGAAAACACGGTTTGTTTCGGAGATACAATGGGAACAAAAGTTACGACAATAAACATTTATTAGCAAACATTACATATAAACTTTCTTAATCTACAAGAACTGTTGAAAATGACCACCTGCAGCTAGGATGCACGAATCCAATCTTCTCCTCATTGACTGCCGAACTCTTTCAAAAACACCAGGGTCGTTTCTGATTGAGTTACACCCACCAATTATCCGATTTCTCAAGTCATCCTCAGTTTCCACTGGGATATTGTAAATCAACGCTTGGGTTGGAATTGTGGGTGACTCGCTAATTGGACCGGTATTTCTACCAGGAAGACTTACCGGGGAGATGTATCGCAACTTTCTGGAACACACGCTACCTCAGTTTCTGGAGGATGTACCATTGGCAACAAGAAATGCAATGTGGTTTCTGCACGATGGTGCACCAGCGCATTTTTGTGTGCTTGCTCGTAGATTTCTAACGCTAACATACGGAGATCGCTGGATTGGTCGAGGTGGACCTCACCCATGGCCTGCTCGATCCCCGGACCTAAACCCCCTGGATTATTTCCTATGGGGCCATCTAAGGTGATTGGTTTACAAAACTCCAGAGGAAACTGAGGATGACCTGAGAAATCGGATAATTGGCGAGTGGTAACTAAATCAGAAACGACCCGTGTTTTTGAAAGTTCGGCAGTCAATGAGGAGAAAATTGGATTCGTGCATCCTAGCTGCAGGTGGTCACTTTTAACAGTTCTTGTAGATTAAGAAAGTTTACATGTAATGTTTGGTAATAAATGTTTGTTATTGTCGTAACTTTTGTTCCCCCCTGTATCTCCGAAACAAAGCGTGTTTTTCAAAAATCACCAAAGGACAAAAATATCCTTACAATACTTCCAAGAGAAATAACCTCTTTTTTTTTTAACGTGTGTGTATATAACACCCAGTGTATATATATATATATATATATATATATATATATATATATATATATATATATATATATATACATATATATATATATATATATATATATATATATATATATATATATATATATATATAGATATACAGTTACTATTATATATATATATATATATACTATTATATATATATATTATATATAATATATTATATATATATACTATATATATATATATATATATATATATATATATATATATATATATATATATATATATGATATATATATACAGTATATATATATATATATAATATATATATATATATATATATGATATATATATATAATATATATATAATATATATATATATATATATTATATATATATATATATATATATATATCCCAGAATGAAACGGTACCTTTTTATATACGAGTACATTGATGGAAAGTAAGAGCATAATACTTTATACATGTATGTTCGGTAACGCTTCGTTACGGTGTTATTGGCGATGGAGCCAAAATAAGTGGGTGCGAATGCGACACAGGATTCTCCATAAACAATACGATTGCATATCTTTATTCAGAACATAATACAACAGATATATGTTACAATAGGTATTCAAAGGGCGCCCCCACAGCCCTAATGCATGCAAGGCATCTCCGTAAAACGGACATTGTCGCCGATCGGCATTCATCTACTGTTATGTCTGCACACGCTTGCCTGATTCTTTCCTGCAGTTCTCGAAAGTCATAGACTGGGGCGGAGTATACGACGTCTTTGTCCCGACCTATCCATGGTAAAGGGTAGTTAGTATTAAACCTGGTGCGTGTGTTTCTGGTAAAGTGAGCTAGGCAGCCATCATACTGAAACCACATGTAGATTTAACACGGGTACATCCTTAAGGAGCACTCCGAATCTATTCCGCAGGAATTGAAGGGAGTTCTGGCCGTTCAGGCGGTCAGGTAGAAAATAGGGGCCGAGGAGATTGTAACACAGTAATCCCAGTCACACATTACATTTAAATTATAACTGGTAATGGTGCTCCCTGATTTCATGATTTTCCTGCGCTCACACGTGACTGTTCCTCTGGTTGTGAGTGTCACGTCTACTGAAGGTGGCTTCGTCCGTCCACAGCACCGACTCTGGGAAACGTCTGTTACTATTACACTGCCCGATGAATCATTCACAGAAGTCGCATCGACGTCCTATGTCGGTGGGCAGTAAATGCAAATGATATGGATGGCGTCCATCTGCCGCCAGTGTTCTCCATATTGCTGAACGTGAAGCAGAAAGATCGGCCGCCGCTCTACTACACCATACGGTTACGGTCAAAATACCGGAGAAGTCTTGAGCACGATGGCAGTGGGAAGTACCGCATAAGCTCCATCCGCAATGCCAGCCGGTCTAAATAGCCCAGAATCACATAGTTGTTGATACGTCCTCGTGAAAACAGACTTATGCAGCAACCGTCTCGCTGCATACCGCACAGCATATGCACGCCGCGCCTCACCGGTATTCCCGTCACACAATCCATACACGTAGGGCATTGAGAAACGTATGTAATATGATACACGAATATTACAACACAGCAATATTAAGACAATGTGAATGGCAGAGACGTCACACTTTTTTGGTAAACTAACCCTGTGATGCGTTATCGCTTTACTCATTGTGGAGGTTTCAATTTAGTTGCTTGTTGTTTACCCCCACACACTACCTCCATATCTTCGTAAGTTAGTTTGCCGATATCGCAATATTTAACTTATACAGTTGACTGGTGTAAGCTGTATCTCTGTAACGAAACGTTAACGATCATATATATTTTTAGAGTAATAGAGTAATATGCTTCTATTTTCTATCAGTGTACCCGTATATGAAGTGGTGCCTATATATATATATATATATATATATATATATACATATAATATAAATATATATATAATAATATAAATATAATGTATATATAATATATATAATATATATTATATATATAATATATAGATATATATA
This sequence comes from Trachelipus rathkii, assembly GCA_015478945.1. Lineage (NCBI taxonomy): Eukaryota > Metazoa > Arthropoda > Malacostraca > Isopoda > Trachelipodidae > Trachelipus > Trachelipus rathkii. The sequence continues at coordinate 9,691 of JABUQX010122187.1, read as the reverse complement.
ATATAATATATATATATATATATAGTATATATATATATATATATATATATATATATATATATATATATATATTATATATATAATATTGTACAGAAGTATTGGCTAGTAGACAAATTTTTAAACTATTTTAATAGGAAAATTCAATAGTGGGGCATATGTTAGATAAATAGAAGAAGTAAATATTAGAATCTTACGTTATATTTCTTCTCTAAATGCTACTTTAATTACTTAAATGTTGCTCATAATAGATAATAATATATAGAATTATATATATATATAATATAATAATATATATATATAGTAATATAATATATATATATATATATATATATTATATAAATAATATAATATATTATAATATATTATATAATATATATATATATTATAATTAGGGATGTCCGAATATCGTAAGTATTCGGTTATTCGCCTATTCGCCAAAAATGCCGAATATTCGTATTTGCTTTTTGCCGAACTATTCGGACGAATATTGAGCTTTATAAACAATAAATGACTCAACATAAGGGAAAGTATTTCAATGTAAAAATTGAAATTTAGAAACATTTTCAAAAAATAAAAATTATAAAACAAATTTTGTAGCCAAATATGGCGAAAATCTTTGTCAATATAAGGGCCTTTGACATATTTCAATATTCTAAAAAATAGAATTCAATTAGTGATACGGGATAATGGACCAAACATGGTAGCTGGTATAAGAGAGAGTGGCTTGCTATCAATTTCATGTTTTATTCAAATGTTGCAACTATGCATTCACGATTCAATATTATATCAGAAGTCTGTTAAAGATATTTTATCTACTTGCAGAAGCATATCCTTTCATTTTCACCATTCAGCAACGCAGCTGCAAAGCTTAAAACTTTACAGATGCACTGAATGTCAAACAGCATAAATTAATCCAAGACGTTCTACACGCTGAACAGAACTTATGATATGCTTAAAAGATTGTTGAACAAAAAGTCCCTATCCCATATACGCTGCTGAATGCAATAAAAAAATGTTGACTGATTTTCAGTGGCAAATTTATTCCATTTACTTGAGCCATTTTACAACATCACTAAAACAAGCATTAAACGTGAATTAACAGTCGCCCAAGTGATCCCTTCCATGTTAGCAATAAATCTATTTTAAATAAGGCAATTAAAGCAAAAGCTTCAGTGAAATAATTACACGCGTTGAAGAGCTTAAGAAATCCAGTAGAAAAAAGACTTTCTAAAGTTTCTTATGTGATAAATCTGTGGTAGCTAGCTTTCTAGATCGCGATTCATATGCTAATTTTCAATATGAATCAGAGATGAATCAGTAAAAAATATGTCGTTGGCATGGAAAGAAAAGCATGAAAATTTAGCTCCTGACCCTTCTGCTGATGATTTACGTAGTGGGAAAGTGAAGCTGAAGGTTCCATTTTCACTTCTTTTAATGGATTGTTTTTAAAGAAATTGTGCTATCAAAACGTATACAGAAAAGAAAGGAGATTGGAAAAAGAAATCCCATCTTCTGACGATGTATTAGTACATAAAAGTAAAAAGGCTACATACGGAATACATCAAGAAATAAAAAATATATAAGTTTGCCTACTTGACCAGTGAAGACAATGATTCCCTTCAATTGGTGGAAAAACACTGAAATAGTTTTATGAATTTGAAAAAAATAGTAATTAAAATACCTTCAGCTCCACCATCATCAGTTGAAAGTAAAGAATATTTAGAACAGGAGAAATATTTATGAAGCCACAAGAATGTTATCCCCTGAAAATGGAGACTGCTAATGTTCGTCATTTAACCTTAGAGCTTATCAAATGAAGTTTAGTTTAATACTCTATTAACTACAAAATTTCAATTTAATTAATTATTTTTAATATGTGAATGGTTTGCTACAGGTAAGAAATATTTATTTACTTTTTTTTATACTTTGTATATAAACACGAGTTTAAACATGAAAATTTCTTGAAACGGGTTTCACAATTGATATTTTATTATTGAGATGCCTGATTCCAAAATGTAATCCGTTTGAAACACATCGCATTTGTGAGATATTGGGTGTAACACAGATTTGTAAAATTTTATATTTTACCTTTTACATTTTACCAACAATATTGATAATAAATATTTATATATAACTATAATATATATTATATATATATATATAATATAATATATATATATATATATATTAT
>JABUQX010122187.1:0-2500 GCA_015478945.1 Trachelipus rathkii | reverse complement strand
GCATGTCTAATAATATTTATTAAACTAACTTTTTGAGATTCGTCTTGTTTTGTACCCTTTACACTCAGGTTAAATTTGACAAAAAAAAAAAAAATTAGTTATTTTAATTACATATTCTCGGGTTCCAATCCGTATTTTTTTTTGTTTATTATAAATATCATATATAATTTTTTTGAAGAGTGGACCTTATATATTATTAAATAGCTATCGATAATTTTTTTTGTTTTTTTACTACGTTACTGGAATGATTTACCATTGATGCATTGAAAAACAGGTTAGGTTGATTATTTAAAATAATTATATAGATGGTAAATCGGATAAAGTTAAGCGCTTTGAAGAACTCATGATGCAAAAGACTGAGGTTTGCTCAGCAAAATACCTAAACGTAATTAGCCAACATTTACACTCCTCTCCTCTCGTGCGCACATAACATACACACAAACACATCCACCAACACACACACACCACATATAATATATAAATAAATAATTATATATATATTATATATAGATAATATAATATATATAATATATAATATATAATATAGTATATATATATATAATATATACTATTTAAGAATAAAAAAAAAAATACCAAAAATTTAACTTACACTTTTATCTTATATTACAACATATTACACAATACCACCTTTGAAGTACCTTCCTTCGACTGTCACACACTTTTGCCAGCGCTCACACTGCTAGAAACATCTCTGTAAGCCATCTTTTGTTACCTCTTTCAACGCACGTGAATTTCTTTTGCTGACTGAAATCGTCGCCCCTTTTAACAGAATCCTCATCGGAGGGAAAATATAGATATTCAACTGAGCCAAATCTCGAACAAGGAGTTGAGAAAGCACAGCGTACACGCTGTTCGTCAGATTATCGAGAACCAGGAAGTGGAAAGATGTGCGTTCATTCGATGGTGCAATACCCAATTATTTCTAATTCCCAAAATCTCAGGACGTTTGATCGATACGTCACCGAGACAAGAAAATAATCAGTGTACATTATGCCTGGAACTGTACGGAACCCTAGTGATGAACTCAAAACTGCTCGACACCTTATTAGGCCAAGGAGACGCCAGCTTACTTTTCCCTTGACATTCGGCCTCGAATCTTTGTTTGTAGTAATCGAATTTGCTTTGAGGATGCGTACACTATAACAGTCTCATTGCCAGTCTTACTCACCCTATTCATCAACCTGCAAACGTTTCCGTGATTTGACAGAAATTTAATGTTGCTTCTCGACCTGTTCAAGGCCATTTCTTGATTACACTTTCCGACAACACACAACGACTTGCCTCAAAGCAAACGAATTTTAAACAAACACGGAAAAAAACAGCGCTCAACACTGCCAACGGCTTCTGATACAGTCCTTGCACATTCTTCACAACATGTGCATTACATGTACATATGAACATCTAATCGGAAAGTTCCGTATTTTCTGACTACCTTCCATATATATAATATATATATTATATAATTATATATATTATATATAAAAATATATATTAATAATATATATATAATATAATTAATTAAATATATATATAATACATATATATATATATAATAAACTTTTATTTATTTATTAAAGCAAATATTTATATTATAAAATTTAGCAGTAGAAACATTGGTCACTGAAACGGTGAATGACGTGTTTAAGCTAAAAATCTAATGCTAAATATTATTTTTAAATCTTTTTTTTTTTTTACTAGATACCTCCCACAATACATATTACAATCTAATACATTAGAACTGCGCCGTAAAAACTTCTATAATATTGGACCCCTTGGGCATTGAAGTGAGCATCCACGGACCAATGGTCATTAATTACCTTCTGAAATTTATTACTTACATTGAGTTCCGGAACGAAAGTCCAAATGTGGATCGATTGGTTAAATTTTTTCACGTTTCCTTCTTCTCATTTTAATGATTAAATTATTATCATTCTAATTATATTATATTATATATATTTTATATTATATTATTATATTATAAATATATTATAGATATTATTATTATATTATTATTATGATTATTAAATACTAAAAATATAATTATATAATTATTAATTATTATATTATTATGATATTATTATTATTATATATTATATGTAAATATAATATTTTTAAAAATTGAAATTTTTTTTTAACTTTTTTTATTTAATATTTAAAATTATTTTGTAAATTGTTGCAATGATTATTGTCATTGAATTGTTCAGAACTCAGTTTAAATAATATGGACGGTAATTTGAGTGAGCTCACTCAGATGAAATACCACTCGCACAAAAACACACGGCACCCTCACACAAAACACAAGCAATGTGGTGATAGGAGAAGAGAGAGAGAAGATAGAGAGAATTTTTTTTAATACTCCAAGTCTGACATTAGGTACACAATTTTAAAAAAAAGTTGTGGTCATAAATTCATACAATTACTTGTCAGATTGTGCTATATACATAAAAAAATGTTCCTGCGTTGTTTCATCTCCTCTTGT
>JABUQX010122186.1:15000-52503 GCA_015478945.1 Trachelipus rathkii | reverse complement strand
ATTACTACCTCACTACCCTACTTCTCTACTGTGATCCCCCACCTCATATTATACTATTAGTTCATTATATATAGTATATAATATATATATACTATCATATTATTATATATATAATATATATATATACCTATATATATATCCTATGGTCATATCGTGCCGTGCGATGTCTCTCAGTCTAGATTCCTGATTAGGCCCATGCGGCTTAGACCCTATATATATATACCTATATTATATATATATATAACTAATATATATATTATATATTATCTATATATATATAGGTATAGCACAGGAATCTACGATAATATATTATATATATATATAGTATATACAAACTATATCCTATATAGTGAGCTCATTCAAAGAGAGAGACACACACCATCCTCCTCGACGACATCATTCCCAAAACCCACTGGGATGAGCGAGCTCGGAAAAGCAGAATTCAGCGAATGCCTTTTAGGCAACATAATTTTATTATATTAAAAATGAAAAGCACGGAACGTCATTTAACCAAAGTTCAACATAGGAAGCCATAAGCGGCGGAGGAAGCACAAAGTTTTTTGGTATTTAATTACTATGAAAATGGAAATTTTGTTGTTTATTATAAATATTTCATATAGTAAGCAAATTAATTTTTATTGCGAATAAATTTGTTTTAAAATAGTTGAAAAAACAATATAAACTGCAATGGTTCACTTCTTTCGTAGGGCATGCACTGCCTACCTTGCTACCCAGAGGGCACGTCCCTCAAATATATAATATATATACTAATAATCTATATTATATATATATATATATATATATATATATAATATATAATATTATAGTATATATTAATATATATATATACCGTATATATATATATATAAACTACTATATAACATATATACTATATATATATATTTATTAATATATATGATATATATAGTATATATATATATAATATTATTATTATATGATAAGTATAATATATATATAACGTTATATATACATATCATATATATATAATATATATATAGATTAGATATATACTATATATATATATAATATATAATATATATATATTACATATATATATATTATATATATTATATATATATAATATATATATTATATATATATATAATATAATAGTACTTAATATATAATATATATTTATACTATATATAATTATATAATATATTATAGTATTATATATAGTATACTATATATATATAATATAATATGATAATATATATATATATTATATATATTATATTAATATATATATATAGATAATATATAATAATATAATATATATAAGTATATAAACAATATATTATATAATATAATATATTTATTATTATATTAAGTAGTCATATAAATGTAATAAATAACTATAATATATATATATATATATACGATAAATATATATATATAGTATCAAATAATATATATATATATATATTATATATTATCATCATTATATAATATAATATAATACTATATATATATATATATACTCATATTAATATACGTATATATATATATATTTCTTTACCACCATGGTTTTTTGCCCCTCTTCGCCGAGACCCACGTCTCAGCATTTCCTCTCCATCTGAATCCGCCTCCAACATTACCCATAGTCACATAGAAACAATTGTCACAAAAAGATCATCCTCATAATATTTATAACATGGCATGGCCACATTCCTTCAATGAAATTGTTGTGGCCACTACTCTGATTTTGAAGTACTTGTTCAACTAATAAACGTATGTATGAGTAGTAAGTTTACTAAGGTCGACTTAGCTGATATTTTTAAGCAGCATTTCCTCTGGTTGTTATACTAGGAGACTTCAACCTCCGCCACCCCTTATGCTCTGTCACCTCGTCTAAGTCCAACGCCTTGTAGATCTTCTTAAACCCTTTTCTTAGGGATGCCTTAATACAAGACTCCCTACATTTGAACGTTTAGATGCACACTTTTTTCTGTACAGATATTTCCTTTTGCTCCCATTCTCTTATGGATCGCTTAACCTGGTCCCGCATTTATTATTTATACGGCAGTGATCATTACCCACTAGCTTTAAATGAGCTTGTTCAGGGCTCAATGTTAAAATCCAACTCCAAATCCAGCGTTATGACCGAGCGGAGTGGGCTCCTTTTTATCAGGCCACAGCTCTCCCAATTTCTCCCTTCAATAAGCGGTTTCCGACTGTTGACGATGCCTTTCAAGACTTCCAGCAAGTTGTCCTTACAGCAGCCAGGCGGTCAGCAACCTCTTGGTTGTTCCAAGAGTGCGCACAAGCTAACTGAGAGAAGAAACTCTACAGGCAATATAAAAAGACCCGTATCACCCCAGACATGATTATTTTTAAAGCAGCTGCAGCGAGATCTTGGCGAATTAATGACCAAACACGTAAACAATATTTTCAAACTTATATTTCAACTGTCAGCTCCACAACTTTCCTTCCTTTAGCGTGGAAAGCTGCACATAAAATATCTCGTCACTTCAACAACTACTCACCCACAGTCCTCCGTTACGGGTCTGATATAACCGACACGATCTCCACTCCTGCTGCTGTTGCAGATGCATTAGGTTATAGTTTTGCTAGCTACTTGAGCTCTTTCCGCTATCCTGAAGCTTTTCAAAAATTGAGAACTAACACTGCACTGTCAAATTTATCAACAACGAAAGGGGAAGATCATACCTATAACCGTCTCTTTACACTTGCAGGGTGGCAAACTGCATTGGCGAATAGCAAAGACGGTGCCCTTGTCCCAGACATGACAAAAACTTCGTACTCGTGATATTTACCCCTTCGTGAATTACTTTCGTTTTGAAATTACAAAAATTAAGACTTAATTCTTCCCATCTATTTGGACTACAGCTTTTGTAATCCTTAAACCCCAAACCTTGGAAAAACCCGAAGTTGGCGAACAACCAAAGACCAATTTCGCTGACTTGTCATACTTGTAAATTAATGGAAAAAAGTGGTTTCAGGCAGCCTTCTCCCTGCTCTGGAGTCACTAGGTCTTTTCAAACTTCCAGTTTGGTTTACTGCAAAAGTTCGTCGATTCCGCGGATTCCCTCGGGTTTTAAAACTGGACCGTGACGATCCGTGAAGCCTCTAAACACTGGTGGGGTGGTTTTTTTGGTATCCCTTTGACCTTTTGAACACAAGGCTGATGACAGCCAACATGGAGAGACGCAAACTGGGGTTTCTCCCTTAAAACTACGCTCCCCGCTCGGCTCCGTTGACCACTCCAGCCTTCATTTAAATACCTTCCTGTTCAGCATAGATCCATCCAGGTTCGTGCCTATATTCTGTCCCACGCCCACTTACTCTTGACTGAAGGCGGTTCCGCATGTAGGTGTTCTAAGTGGCATTACTATCTTGCTTTAAATTTTTACTTGCAGATATTAATGGTTATAATTGATTCGACATTTCTCGAAATTCTATTCTTTTACCAAGACCACTCTATGTCATTTATTCATATTCGCTCAGTGCACCTTACCAGGTGCTTAAAACCCTTATTCTACAAATACACAACAATTTACTCCTGCTGTACAACCAAATTACTTCAAAAACTGATCCACTCCCGTAAGAAACAAATAACTATGCTGGACCCCATCCATCGGTAGGGGCTAACTGGCCAATGAATTTTCCCCGCCTGCCAAGAGAGGCCAACAATGGATCCGCCTTCTTCCTTTACGGAAGCTGTTCCCATAGGTACCTCCCCGGAGGCCCATCTCGACCAAAAGGCGCGTCTCAAGACTCAAATTAATTGATTATTATCCTACATATCCGACCAACGGCTTCCCGGGTCCTATCTTATTGAGGCAAAGAATGGCTACGGGATTGAGCATCAGCAGCTGGAGCGAGAACTTATGAAATATAAAGCGAGCGCATACTTGGTGAGTGGTCTTCCTCCTCACCACGAAAGCCCTTACTTGAATCGCTTCCGTATTGACCACGTCGGCCACGTCAATATCACCACCAGCCACTACATGTCACGGGACTACACTCATCTGCAAATTTTGCCGTCGTCGTCATACCCCGGAATCTGTTCACCATATCTTCAGATTGTCTACAAACTGAATCTCCCATTCTCCGCATCCGCCATTTCCTACCTTTATGTCCATAACACCTGTTCTAAAAAGGCTTATTCCATATCATAATCTGAATTGTTCCCACTTCAGCTGCTAACTGTTCTTCTGTATCTTCACAGAACTTGACTCATTCCTTTACAAAAATATGATTCATATGGTAATATTAGGAACTATTTATCAGTAAGGACATAAAGCTTTATTTAACTTTTCATTTTTGACTGGAATAGTTCATTTCACCGTACTCCATTTTTTCTTATTTTTAACCATTAATTATGTATGCAGCGCAGGAGCTCACCTAAAAAGAGTTGATTATTCAACCCAGTGTGGCGCTTCTTGATGGACCGTGGTGGTGGGTCCTGATACCAGCAGCTCAATATCTTCTATTATCTATATGCTATTATATATATAAATATATATACTAGATACTATTTATATATATTATATATATAATATATATACTATCATATATATATATAATACTATATTATAACCACTATATATAATATAGATATATAGAAAAGTAGGGTTAGGTTAAGGATTTGCTCACTGCGGACTAAACAAAGATAAACGGAAACGTTCGAAAAAAATGAGGTGTTGTCCCGGTGTTTGAATGTGTATGTGCTTGATGTGGAAAGGATGTGAAGGCAGAAAATGAGGTTGGCAATTTTCTGATGACTGTGACTTTGCCACGGTATTTGACTTGAGCTTTGTAGCTATGTGCGGTGAAGTAACTAGAATTCTAATGAGTCGTTAATTGGAGTTTGAAAAATGTTCAAGGTACTGTGCTGAGTTGTAGCGGCAATATGCGGTTCATGTCTGACGGTTACATGCTTGAACGAGAGGGTCTTGCCATTTTTATGGGCATAAGTACTGAAATTGAATGCTTTGCGAATGGTGGTGAGTTGGGAGGACTTCAAGACTATTTGATCTGTGTTGGCGCGAGTGTGACCTATTATGTTGAATAGTCAGTGATCATAAAAAGGATCGGGATATAAACAGAGTTGCGCGCTTTGGAGGCGGGTGTCGGAAGGGATGATGGGCAGCAATAATAAAGCAGGATAGGAACGACGGGGTGATCGCCCAATCTGGGATTTCGGTGCTGAAACAGGAGGATGAGAGGTCTCATTCCACTAATGTCCTGCGCACGACTCGTACGTCCGCCTATAATAACTACTATTCTTCTAATAACAACGCAAGGTATCCGGTAAGTTTATAACAGAGTTGTTGATAAGGTAGAACGCGATGGGTTTTCGAAAGCTGAAAAGATGGAGGGGGTTTGGTATTGTTAAAAGGAAGCAGATGTTGAAGATAACCAGTCTTGTGTTGGATGTTTAAATCAGGAAGGAGTGGCATCCCCCACAGGTGAGGGGTTAAGGGATTGGGATTCTACTTTCGCCATCCATATACTTTATGCTTTGTGTAAAACCTAATTTAATGTAGGAACTTTGGATTGGAGGAAAGGTGATAAGGACAGGCAATGAGTGGGTTAGAATAAGAGTCGAGGGACCAGTCTAAATTAACAAGAGTAATAAGGATGAAGAGTATTTAAGACCGGCGCCTAAGCACATTGCAAGTAAATCAATCTGAATCGTTTGCGAAAAAACAATCTGAAACGTGAACAAACTGCTCGGATATGCAAAATTGAAGGCCAAAAGCGTAGTTCGGTCCAGTAGTGCAATGAAGTATTCTAGACGACTGTGGGATGCTGGCTAAAGAAGCGACAGTTAAGAATCGGTGTAACATGTGAGTGTTCGGTCTGAGTTGAATGTGAAGAGGGTGTGATTATGGCGAAGTGGTGTAGAAAGAGTGGAAGGAATAGACCGTGGTTGAACTTACTTAATACTGCGACCCTCTCTGGACCAATTGGAGCCAATGAATCGGCGCGCTCCTAGTTTCAGAACGAAAGCACAGCCTTCGACTACTGGAAGTTAGCTGCAAAGGAGAAGACAACCCAATGCCTACATTCCATTTAACGTATGCCCACAGAAAACAAATGAGCGGTAAACTGAAACAGTGTTGGAAGTTATGAACACCGACGGGTGGAATTAGGGACCTACAAGAAAGGAAGGCCAAGGGAGAAAAGTTAAGAAAAGAATGCGAGAATAAGGGGAAATCTGGTCGAGAATACATGAATTAGGGAAGCAGGCTCGTAACTGGATGAAAATGATTGAGGGCAAGGAGTGGGTTGAACATGTGAGAGAGAGCGGGCATAACATTCGGGCCTGTCGCCAATCCACGCACACCAGTATCGCACCGTAGAATGCCCACCATCAGACCGCTTCGTGCACCGCGCAATACTGCCGCAGGGACCATCTCCACAACAAATCGCAGCGGCGAAAAAAAAACTAAACTTGTGTAAATAATTGTTGTTAAAAATTCATATCCACCATTAGACGAAAAGGATGATTAAAAGAATTAGAGGATGTTTGTGATTGCTGGATATGCGTCGGTTTGTTCATGTGCATAAAAAATTAATTTACTTTCTGGAACCAAAATATTCTTTTATAAAAATACTTTAAATGTTATGTCTAGAAAATTTCACAAAAACATTTTATGCTGCCCGAATTAAAAAGCTCCAGCATTTTTTTTTATTTCATTAATTTAATGTCACCCTTTATTTTGAAATTTAAATTTGAAAATAAATTTCTTAAATTAAATTTATGTTATTTAAATATTAAATAGAAAGCATTTCTATATAAGTAAATCAAACCAATATTCAAATATTTTTTGGTTCTTAATTTACACTTAGTGTGCCAGTATATATTTTTAAATTTTCAAACTTTTCATGTACACATTCTTTAAATTTAGCTGTTACTACACACGCATGTGGGGCTGTTCATTCACTCGCATGACCACTTTAACATGCTGCATTCCTGATAGCTCATGCTCGATATAATCTTTTGATATTTATATTACATTTGAAAGTGGAGAGCGTGGAGAGCACCATCCGGGAGGAGGTTTTATAAAATTCTACAACTGTACCCATGTCTCAGCATTCATTTTTAAAACTATCACAAGTACAAGAACTTATGTACAATTATCTATCTACTCTTCTGTAATTGAATAATTTCCTATTATAAATAGACAAATGAATTCCGGTATATTTTAAAAGTGTGAGAGCGGAAAACTATCAAATATTATAAAAAGAAATGAAAAGGGTATCAAAATGATATTGAAATTTTATTATTCCTTTAAAAAAAAATTTTTGTGTGGTTTTTTTTTAGTCAATAAGAGACTTGGAGTGTGAGGGGTGTGTGGATTTGCAGTTTTTGCAAGATAGAATAGATATTTTGGCATGAGGTCTGAGTAAGGAGGAAGAAGGTAATGTAGAAAGGGAAAAAGTTTGAAAATTCATGGTATGAGGTTATTAGTATAGATGAAATTACTAGTGAAATGAACAAGAACTTTAAGCAAGGAGGATAGAGATGGATTTGGAAGTTGTGGAACAAAGCCTTTGATATGGAGGCGTCCATATAGTTCCGAGACAACTACCGCCTCGCGACGCCTGCCGGGCTCGGAGACGGTCTGTATACCGATTCCTTCTTTATTATAAGGGTAAGGGGGGCATTAAGAGTAACTGTGTAGCTATAGCGGGGAATTAGTTTTATGGAAGTTTGTAGGGAAGATATATTTATTGTAAAAAAAAACCGGGGGGGTTATTTTGGCGGAAAGAGTTGGCGTCAGTGACTGAAGCGACTGGATTGTGAAAAAACAAGGTGCGTTTTAGAAGTGTTGGAGGCGTATGGATCAAAATCTTCATGAATAAACGATTGGAGAAAATGGAGGGAGAGAAGAAGAATAAATTGTTACTTAGGTTTTATGAATTTTGCAACAAACATTTGATAGAATTAATAGGGGGAGCTCTGTTGGTAAGGTGATATATATAAGTGATACCCTCATAGCTGGTCTCATGACAGCTGACGTATAGCCTCTTGATTGACATCAAGAGTCACTGTTATACGCCATCACTGCTGCTAATAGCCGTGTGTAAGAATAATAGTCGAGAGTGATTGGTTTAATATTAATGGGCGGTGTGAAGGCGGATGTATGTTCTCCTTTGGTTATTCAATTCGTAAGTGGATGGGGTTATGAAAGAATTTAGAGTTGGGGGTGGAGGGTGGCGGGAAAAGGTGACTGCCAAGTTTTAGTAAATATGATAGGAATGGAAGAGAGTGGAAATTGGACCTACCTATTATATGCGGATGACTTGGTTTTGTGTGGCGTATCTGAAGAGAGTTGAGAGGATTGGTAGAGAGGATTTGGGAAGGTGTGTAAAAGGAAGGTTGAAAGTAACGTAGAGAAGAGAAGGGTGTTATGTTTGTTTGTGAGGAACATTTGGGTGTGAAGTTTTGTTAGATGCGTGAGCAGCTGGAGCACAGTGTCCTTGAGTTTAATTATTTTAGGTATATGTTGGCATGAGGGAAGGATGATGACAGGTGTTGTAGGAGAGATGTGGTAATGGAAGAATGTGGCTGTGCGACAATTAAATGGTTGGTGGATGTTCAAGAGAGATAAGTCTTGAGTGGCGCTAGTGGTCTTAAACGGTATGTTATTATTATGTGAGATATGGTCTGGGTAAAAAAGAGGTAATACTCCTAAGTATACATGTTGTAGAAGATTGTGAGCTTGAGGTGGTTAGTGTAGACCAGAATATAAAAATGGTTTAGTTAACCGGTAAGGGTTGCCGGGTGTATACCGTCAGAAAAAGAAAAATAGGGCGATAAAGGGGTAGAACAGCAAGTCCGCACGACGCCGACCCTCTGTCACGCACGCGTCGCATGTCTCCAGAGCAGCCGTGCCGTGCACCACGCTGGTCAAACTTAGACCCGCGCTTCGCGACTCGAGCGCTCCCTGTGCGCCAGTGTCTTCAAGTTGCACGAAGAGAAACCCGTACGTACGTCACAGGCGGATGCGGGGACAGATACACCTTGCATGAGGGGCGGCCGACGCTCGCCTCTACACAATAGGGCCCCGAGAATATCGCTCCCACGACCAGGCCCCTATTGCTTCTGTCTCCGAATCTGTAATACCATTAATCTCAACCGCGTAAAGAGAAAGCATTTGATCACCGCTGTCTTCAACATGAAAATGGATTGACGGTCGTTTAAATCAGCGAATATGTATAAAACTTAGAGCGGGGGGAGAAACAAAACGCTTTGGTTTCTTGTGGGAAATTACCATGACCTTCCTAATATTGCACAACTTACTTAGTTATCCCCGTTATCAAGGGCAAGTTTTTGAACACGATATTATGAAGCAAGTTAAACCGTCACTTTGTGTTGCAGTTGGAAAAAACTACAATCCGAACAGTCTATTAATTCGCTACACATTAAAAGGAAAAAAAAAAAAAAAAAAAACACAGAAATGCTAACAGAACCCAAACACCTTCTACAAGGTACAATCGATATAACAGATTCACTGGGAAGAATTTGTACAGTCCAGTAGTGATGAAGAAACACACGCATTACCAAAAGATCTAGTGCAAATGATTGAAAACTTCACCAAGAAAAACGACTAGAAGCAAATGATGATCCTATCAGATGCGGCTGAAAGTAGCAAAATGTTTACCCATCGCTTGAGTAAAGCTGATTTAAGAAGAATTGCTCTGTCCTCCAACTAGTGTGCCAAGTGAGAGAGTATTTAGCATGCTGAGCTATATAGATGAAAGAGAAACAGACCTCTACAGCAGAAAGCCGGCAGAAAATTGTAATGTTGCTCAAGCAAGTCACAATGTCTTTCCTATTATGTGTGAATTCATATTGTGCAAAAAGTCATATAATCCATTGTAAATCTACTCTCATTAAGGTCGGAGATTGGTTGAAAGAGTTGTTAGTGAGATGCATTTGAGTTGGGTCCCCGCCCCGTACCCTGGTAACACCAATTTTAGTTAAATAGGCGTTGGTGGCCTAAAACTGGAAATTATTAGGTAATATATATAATAATATTATATATAATATATACCTATATATATATAATATATATATATATATATTATATATATATATATATTTATACTATATTATATATTAATATATATATTATATATATATATATATATATATATATATATATTAAACATCCGCATCCGCATCCGCATCCGCGGATATTAAAATCAAACATCCGCATCCGCGGATATATATATATATATATATATATATATATATATATATATATATATATATATATATATATATATATATATATTTATATATATATATATATATATATATATATATATATATATATATAAATTATCCTATTAAAATAGCATCCTAATATATATATATATATATATATATATATATATATATATATATCAACTTTGATCCATAGTCATGGTTGTGGAGCGTGCAAATTTTTATGCCGTTTCCAAATTCGGTTTCATTATCTGTTTAAAATACCCAAGTGAGGCTCCACTATTTCAAAGTTTCCGAATTTTGCTGCAAATTCGGAATCATATATTTTACTATAAAACTTTTTTTTTAACCTGTCTCCTCTTCTACTATAAAAGATTTCTCTTAGGTTCCGACTTCACATGTTCTTTGTTTTTTAAATGAGTTTAAAAGAATAATAAAATTTCAATATCATTTTGATACCCTTTTATTTTTTTTATAATTTTTTTGTTAATTTTATTAATTCATTTTCTATTTAAAGAATTATTCATTCTAGAAAGAGTTAATAATATTTATAATTCTTTATTGTATTTTTATGAATTCAGTTAGAATTATAAAACCTCTCCCGGATGCGGTTTACAGTTCCATTTCAAATGTAAAATTAAAGTTACTCAGATGCTAAGAATCAGTTAATGGTTGCATGATGAACACCCACAATTTGTTACAAATTTAAAATTGTAAAACATAAAAGTTGAAAATTTAAAAATATATAAATAATTAAATTAAGAACAAAAAATATTGATATTTTATTTACTTATTATTTAGACGAAGTTCTTTTATATTAACATAACATAAATTTATTTAAGAACCTTTTATTTTTTCAGTTAAAATGTTTTCAAATTGAGTTCTACTACTCATAAAATTCAAATGAAAGTAAAAAAAATTGCCTGGAGCTTTTTAAGTCGCCCTCCCTGTTTTTGTTGAAACTTCTTCTAGAGCGATAATTATTGAAGTATCTTCTAAAAAGAATTTGTTCCTCTCGTTCAGACAAACTTAACTTAATATTTTAATGCCAACCATGCAACAATCGAGCATATCCGGGCAACACAACAGTCCTCCTACTTTTCTTTCATATCGCGTTTTCTATGTGTGATCATTGAATTATTTAAACACTACAATATATTTAACAAGTTTAGTGTCTTTTTTTCGACCCCTTGCGCCCATAATGTGTGTTGTCTATGTGGGTTGGGAGGGAAAGAGGGGACTACTAAGAAGGGTGAGCAATTCGTAAAAATCTGACTGATTGCAGATTCTAACGCCAACCAACGGTATTGCGGTGTTAATACTAATAATATCAATAATAATTAATAATAATGAATAACTAATAATAATAATAAATAATAATAATAAGTAATAATAATATAATAATAATACTAATAATAATAATAATAATAATAATAATATAATAATAATAATAATAAATAACTAATGAATTAAAAATAATAATAATATAATATAACTAATAATAATAAAATAATTAATAATAATTAATTAATAATTAATTAAGAATAATAATAATAATAATAATAATAATAATTCATAATTAATATATTCAATAATAATTCATTAATATAATAATAATAATAATGAATCAATAATAATAATAATAATAATAATAATAATTCAATCAATAATAATAATAATAAGTAAGAATAATAATAATAATCATAAAAATGATATAATAATCAATAACAATTAATAATAATAATTAAATAACTCTAATTAATAATATTAATAATAATGAACTACATAATAATAATAAATAATATGAATAATTAAATTATAAATAATAATCAATAACTAATAAACATGATAAAAATTCAAGATAATAATAATATAATAATACATATAAATAATGAATAATAATTTTATATTCACTAATAGCATTAATAACTAATCAATAATAATATAATAATCATCACATCGATTCAATAATAATCAATTAATAATAAATAATATAATAACTTATAATAATAATTTACATAATAATAATAAAAAATTTACTATAAATAATAATTAATTAACATTAATTAATTAATAATAATAATAATTAAAACATAATAATCTAATAATAATATATAATAATACATATAATAATAATAATCCTTTATATAAATAATAATAATAATCAATAATAATAATAAAATAATAATATAATGAATAATGAATAATAATAATAAAATAATAGAATAATATTAATCATAATATAATAAATAATATAAGAATAATAATAATGCACGATGAATAATGTAATAATAATTGGCAATAGGCCAATAGTGCTTTATCCCATACTAGATTACCAGGTTTGGGAATAACGCTTGACCAGGCCTTGCTAGATCCCTAGTGATGTCGCCTTTAGACGTTGGCGTCCGTCAGCGTGGAGACAGGGCAGGTCGCTCCGCTCTACGAAGTGCTCCTTGAATCATCTATATACATCAAATAGAGCAACAAGACTCTTGTCCTTGCGATGGCAGTCGAGTTCAGGTTAGTACAGCCCACATCATATGGCTTCATCTTCCTACGCCACTAAAGGTGAAAACAAGCTATCACTATATCAAAAGGGAAGATATCAGTTTCCTCGTAATGTTTCTATACTGTTTTTAACGTTTAGTTAAAATGGGTGGTATCGTTAATTCGCACTATACTAGATCCAAGACTTCCTAATTAGGCCTCGCCTCTTTGCCTAATATATATATATATATATTATATATATATTATATATATATATATAATATATTTTATATAATAATTTAATATATATATAGATAATTAATAATATATATATACATATATTATACATATATACTTTGATTATATACTACTATATATATATTTACTATAATATATTTATATTATATTATAATAAATTATATATTATAGATATTATATAGTATATATATTATATATAATATATATTACACTATATTATACATAATATATACTATATATATTATATATATATACTATAATACTATATATATATCTATATATAGATATATATATATATTTATATATATATATATTATTATATAATATATAGTTAATAGTATAATATTATATTATATATATTATATATATATTATATATATAATAAATATATATATATATATATATATATATATATATATATATATATAGTATACTATTATAATATACTATATATACTATAATAACTATAGATATATGCTATATATATATATAATATATACTCATATATAAAAAAGAGAACATATATAGAAACTATTATATAATATTAAGGCCTTGATGATAAATCACGAGGAATAAAATATTATGTGGAGAGAAAGATATAAGAATGTTTATTTTCTTTCTTTTCAGTTTGTTGGCAATGGATTATTTTTCTCACTTTCGCATGCTGCTTTGCACAAATATTACGTTTTATTTTCCTGTGCTGTGTTTTTTTTTATAAAGTCAATGGATGTTCGGGAAGTTCGACTGCTAGGAAAGAAGAGTTTCGTATGTGATGAAGGATATAATCAGACCGGAGGAAGTTTGGATATATATATTCTAAAATTCATTCTTTAACTTCATCTAAGTCAAGAAACAGATTTCACAGCTCCAAATTTTTCTCAAAAACTAGCCATAGCTCTTCTATTTGCATGGTTCACGAGTTTTCCAGAAAATTAATGAAGTTCGGTCCCTCTCAACACTTCAGTATCATACTCAATTTGTCCTATGTATGAATAGTAAAAAAAAACTTAAAAATCGTATGAAGAAAGCAAACGAAGAATACAACCTTAATGATAAATCAAAGTATGCAAAGTTGAAATGGGGAAGATAAAACGCGGGAGTTTAGCAAGCAGTATACACGAACCACTTAGTAATGATGCCATCTCTGCATCTTTCAATTCCTTTTATTGCGATTTCCGAATTGATCGACAACAGATCATTCCAGATTCTGATCTTCAGCTTTGTAAGATGTAGTAGGGCGTACAGGCGTCAGACATATTTGATGGTGTAGTACACACCCATAATGAACATGAAAATACAAAATTATATATTTGTCCTGAGAGTGACTTTAAATTCAATCGTAAAGATTCGCTAAAAAAAACACACCCTTACTCATCGAGATGGGACCTGGATAAAATATATTTTCTTATAGGTGTTATAGTTTATAAAGTACTCACTTATATTATAACACTCAAGTATCTATTCTCATATAAGTATAAACACTTATATTATATTATGTAATATTATATATATATTTACTATTAATATTTATAATATAATGATTGAAAATATAATATATACTCATATATATACTATTATATATATATTACTTTGTTAGGTATTACACCGGCAAAATATGGAGGCTCGAGCCGATGACGGGGTGATTCAGCGAAGTATTAGAAAGGCGCGAGGAAATGGGATAAGACCATAGTTCGATAACCCCTAAAACAAACAAACGTATTTATGGATGACTGAAAAACCCGCGTGTCCTCGATCCCGAATAAAATAATTCGTACACCGTTTTGGTGTCGGTTTTCCCGAGAAGGCGAAGTATAGTCTTAAATGGGACGATTTCCATACCCCATAGTGGGATGGGGACGGAGGTAACTCCTCCGTCTCCGACACTACCCTAACAATACCTATAGAAGAGCGGGGGTTCCGGAGACCTGCACCACAGGAACCCCCGCGAGGGGGGGAAATAGTCCTGACCCTGTGCGGTTCCTCGTTGAAAGGTCCGAACGCATACTCCGACCTATCCTGTACCATTCTCTTTCTCGGTTCAACTTGTACCCGTTTTGGATTACCTTTTAGTTACAAACAAAAATAAATTAAAATTATAAAATTAAAAGATTTTACGGATACGTAAAACGTAACAGGTCAATCGATATATTTGAAATCATCAATATCACACTTTATAATAGAAAGCATATTTATTGGTCCATTAAAAGATACCCTGTGTAGCTATTTTTTTGGGGGGCTACAACGTGCAGTACCGCTCCAAAAAAGGGTTCAATACTAGACTTTCTCCATATATATAGGTTAATATATATATATATATATATATATAGTCATAAATATATATATATATATATATAATATAATACAGTATATATATATCATTTAATTAAAGAATATATATAAGCATGTATATACTAAATATATATATATATAATACAATATATACTATTTATATATATATCTATTATACTAGTATATATACATATACTAAAATATATACTAAATGAGTAAAAGAGTCTCTATTTAGTAATTATCATAATCGCTAATAAAGTAAATATAGATATATAGTTAGATGATAGAGAAAGCCTACAAAAGAAGAGAAGGCTCTGAGGCAGAAGAGCCGGCCATTGAAGCTGAAAGAGCGTAAAGAATTGCTCAACTCCAAGGAAAGAAGAAGCCTGAATTTCATTACTGTCAACACTTCAAAGAAAGCAGAAGCTTGAAATTCAGCAGTGATAAAGGGATGCTTCAACTCAAGACAAAGGAAGCTGAAGGAATGCCTCAACTTCAAGAAGGGAAGTGAAAGGAATGCCCAACTCAAGGAAGAAGAAGACGATAGGAAAGCTGAAAGCGGAATGCCCGAATCTCAGGGAATAGATGAAGACGATAGGAAAGCTTAAGAAGCCGGCGTTCTTTCTGGAACTTTGATTGGAAAAAAATATTAATGACTGCCCATCAGGTCTCATCGGTCCGCGCAATTTAGCATGTATCCCCATCCGACCAATTGTTAAGGTACCCGAATATGGTCCCCGTTTCGTTCGAATCAAGGGACGAAATTGGGACGCATACATCCAACGTTTTGAGAGCCATGCGACATCTTTCAAATTGGGATCGCAGTTTTATGGCCTCTTTATTTAAGTGCGTTTTTAACTGGACGTTTGATTGAACATGCAAATTGTTAATAAATATATATCTACCTATATATTTTCTACTATATATTATATATACTATATTATATAATTTTTTTTGTTTTTTCTAATTTATTTTATAGTATTATATTATATATTTATTAATTATTTACCACAGACTTAAGGTATATAAGCTACCTACTTATATTTACAAATATATATATTATTAAACTCATTTTTCTTATTTCTTAACTACAAATGAATTGGCAACTATGGCAATTGAATAATTTCAACTTCTTCAGCGCTGCGTGCTGAAACCTCCCTGGCGGGAAACAGCCGCCACAAAGAGAGCAGAGGAGCAGAGACGTGTAGATATTAGAGTGTACTATGTTATTTAATTAACTAAAATAGTAGGATAACTAATATAGTTTTTTTCTGTGCCTTCAAAATATATAGAGAATGCTTTTATTAATTCAGACGATTCATAAAAGATTTACTCTCGCACAAAAAAATAAATTTAGCGAACATCCAACAGCCGGAGGACAGTTGTTAGTATAAAGTCGCATAGAACTATTAAAGAAGTTGATAGGTTTGACAAAAAAATTATTGGGTGATGAATGGTTTGCTTTTCATAGCAATAGTAACATTTTGGCATAAGGCGCTATGCGAAGAACGTCCGGCGAGCTATGAGGCGCATAGGGGGTGCCGCCTAGAGTGCGCACTCAACAAAAATTAAGTCGCACTCGCAGCTGCTAAATGTTCAGAATTTAAATTACCTATTTAACTACTTCAGTATTATAATTAAATCTAATGAATCGAGTATATAAGTGAATCATATAAATATTATATAAGTATTAGATATGTGATATATCTTTTGCTAACAGTTAAGGAAAGCCATAAAGAAATGTTTTATCTGATAAAAATATATTGTAGAGAGCGGAATATTTTAAACATGGGAAGAATTGAACTAGTGGAAAGTTGAAGAAGTAAGGGACGTTTTTAAAAAAAGTAGTGAAGTTAGCACTTTCATAGATTTGAATGCGAACCAAATTATGAATATACTGAAAAATCTGACGAAAATGAAGGAAGCGCTTTTAATACTAATGATCGCCTAAGATAAGTTATGGTTGCATGATTTAAAATAAAAAGAGGCTAATAAGAAAAGTCAATAGAACAATCGTGTAAATTGAAAGACTGTTATCTTAATGGTGATGCTAAGTGGTTGGTTAAAAAGCAAAAAGAGAGCATGACGGTGAAAATGTTAAAAGCTTAGATGACGGTTTGATCTAACGAACTGGGGTGATTCTATGGTATGAAGAGAGACATGATTTTTTTGAGGAGGGACAAGTGGGCCTGGCACCACTTGTGCCTTCTGCCTGCGCTCCTTCCTTTGGCAATTACAATTCTGCCGCCAGCCCATTATTCGGGATGATTCAATTATTGTTCATGCTTTAAGGAGAAAAGCTCAAGTAAGTGAGGAAAAGAGCCATTAACAAACAGTTTATGCATTAGAAAAAAATAGTAATAATGGTGTAAAATATTATATTAATAAGGTTGATAAAAATATTTTTGAGGCGAGTGAATGCGACACCTAATTCTGACAGATCAAGCTCTAAGAATGTATTGATGCTGAAATGTTCAGAATGACTACAGCAAAAATAATGGTCGAATAATTACTTTGAATCTGTTAGTCGGTATTCGCCTACATTCCCTTCTTCTGCTAAGCACACATAAAGAAAGATAAAGGATATCTCAGTGGGCAAGACTATAATTTCTCACTTGAATTTACGTAAAGATTTTAGACTTCAAATTTCAGTTTTAGAAAAGCTTCGTTGCAGCCTGACCCAGATTATCTCCCAGAATTTTGAGAAGTATTAAGGATATAACATCAGATTTTGCTGAATTATATGTTTTATGGGACTAACAAGATGTCTTGGGAGCACCCATCAGATCATGACATATGGGAAGCCTGTTCAACTTATGGAATGGTTTTTACTGAAAACGATGGTCCTTTATCCAACCGTTCTTTGTCCTCCGTAAAATATACCCACTCTTCTATAGAATAAGACAATAATTTGTAAGGGGCAAATCAAGTATGTTCTCAAGAGAATGCGCGAATTTTCGAGACCTCCGCCTGATTGAGCTTTGTCAAGAAATTAAAAAAGCGATGGGAGTAGGTGCGAATATCTTACAGCAGAGATGACACGTGTCCTGGTGATGTTAATAAAGCAGCCTGATCATATTAGAAGGAAGAAGAAAATAACAGTAAATTCAGGGCTCACTCTAGAACCCCACTTAAAGGGAAGGAATTAAAACTGATATAAGTCGATTAGACATAGTACAGTTCGTCCGCTGGCTCTATCAGAGAGATGATGTGGGTCGTGTTGCCTATGGGATATCCTAACTGATTCTATAGTTTACCCTTAATTTATTTTCAAATATTCTCTATAATAGATCTAATGGCCATGGTGTACCAGCGATATTGCAGCTGGAAATTTCCTTTGAGATATTATTGATCTATCTTAATCTAGTTAAAAAATGATAAAATTGTTGGTTGACACTTGTAATATTTACTTGTTCAATTGTTTACATATATCGATGCTTTTAGTTTGAAGGTATTTTGAAAGATTAATTGTAGGTCAATCCCAAGAACAATTTTGAAGTTACAACCAGAGTGGAGAGTAGATAGCATGGACAGTTTTGGAGCAAAAAATTGGTAAGGACGGCATGTTGCCGTCAATGGAAACATCGATCCCCTTATGTCCATGTCATATCAGGATAATTCTCACGTAAATACTCATTTCTTCATTGAATCAATGTTTCAAAGAGATGCTTCTTGTTGAATGTTCTACAACCTTGCGCAATGTTGACTTCAAGCTCCAGAAGCCTGCCACATTATCTCGACTATAAGAATTCTAATAGCGCGAGTAAGAACAGCACGGACTTCAAATGTGGGTTCCCCTATTATCAGCAAATCCGAGTCCTGTGTTCGATTTCCACAGAGCATTTTAGTGTAATATCTTCCAGTATCTTTATAATCCTTGTCTGCAAAATTTCTATCATGCTTGTAGATTTTTTTCTTCTTCTAAAAGACGTGGATGTGCCGCCTTCTTCACTGGGTAGGAAAAAGAATGTACATGTTCTGATATCGACACCCTACGAATGTGTCGCACAGCTAATTATAAATAACAGAGACGAGAACAAAGTATTAAGTGCGAATGGTTATAGAGTGATGTGGTGCAGAGGTAGCGGTTTGCTTGAACACGCGATTTGATGAATTCTTGGACACCACTTGAATCAATCTCATGGACGAGGTGCCCATCAAATAGCCCTGACCTCTCGATAGCCCTAAAATAGTTCCAAGTCTCGAGCTCCGCCAAACGCCCATCTAGCCTTTGCCTGAAGCACTATCGCAACCATTGACCATTGACGTTCATAAAACAGACACTATATGATAAAAGCTTTGTATAGCGAAAAAGGCTTTTGTTTAAATACAGCACAATGAAACTGCCACTTGGATTATCATATGCCAACCCTGTAAATCATTATCAATATGGGCTATAAAATGCTTTCTTTTTGATCATCAACTTTTAGTCTGTCACGAATGGTTTTATATTAAAATCAGAGCCTCAAAGCAGAAGGTGTACTAAAGAATGCTATGACTAGATCAAGTGTGAATCACTCTGAAAGCACCTACGTATTGAAAAGGTAACTAACTCTAAAGCATTTTGAATGTCTCTATACTTGATTTTTCAGACGATTTAACTAATATGTGCTAAAACGTTGTTTAATTGTCAAGAGCTTAGTTTTTAACTTGCTTCTTTATTTGTTTCTCCCACAAAAGCTCTATAACTCGAGCTACCTCTAAGCCGCTGTCTTTATTCCATTGTACAATGGGTAGGATTAGAAACTCGTAATAAAACGTTTAGAGAAGAGAGCATCTTACGCCAAAAGTACTTCGCTTGACTGCACAGAAACAATTCGAAAACTTAAAACACCGCTGTCAAATACAAAACCTGGTTAGAGTGTTGACTATTGGCACTTCAGGCTTAACTTCTCCTATTGAGTGAAGAGATATTGCTTGATTCTCTCGCGAATTCTCTACTCGATAATTTCATAACTATCTTAGAGATACAAGAAAATTTTAAACTTAAAAATATTTCAAAAAATAGGTGTAAATATCTGTGAAAAAAATAAAACTTTGATAATATCACAATCTAATAAAAAATTCATGATATCTATATACTTGAACTAGACGACGTTATAATGATATGTTAACATTGTGAGATAAATATTCTCACTATGACGGCGCTACTTAATATATATATATAGGTCTCAGTGATGAATATATAGACAATATTAAGCGTATATTATAATTAAATATATTACGAATTAAACATGATGTGAATTTATAAATATAATTATTAAATAATCACTCTCAGACTATAATATTATGAGACAACATCACTAAATACTTTAGTTAAAGTTACTTGATGAAGCAGTGATATATAAATAATTATGTATTAATATTATGAAATAATATTAATATAATATATATATATATATGATCACCCTTACATTTAGCTGGGGAGTGCAAAACTTCCATTGTACGTTACAAGCGAGATCGTTTTTATTGTAAAAAAGTTGGAACGCCCCCAGTACCCAACATAATATTACAATAATTATTTCACTCATATTGTGAGTAATTTTTCGAATTATTAATTCTTATAAGTTAAACTCTTATAAGAAGGCTGGATACCCTCGCCTCAAAAGTAAGGCTCTTAGTGGTTAAGAGTATTTAATAAACTTCACAAATTCATAATAGAATTAAATTTGAGGAGTAAAAAATATTGCTTATTTTGAACTTTTATAAACATATACTCATAATATATTTATGTTACAAGAAAGTAAGTTTTAATTTTAATTTATGTAATATAATTATCACTATACTAGTGAATATAAAATAATGTACTTACTATATTTTGGATAAAGAATTAATAATATAATGAATTAAATTATAAATTATAGCCATTACTAGTGTAGTAGTAAACTAATCATACTCAATTATTAGTCGTATGATATAAGTATATTTAGTATGTTATACTATTATAGAAATAGCTCATAAATAAAAGCTTAATTTTAAAAATATAAAAATAAGTAAGTAATAATAGTATTGTATTTAGGATAAAAGCAAGCGCCTTAGAAGTCAAAAACATGGATCTGTTCACAAATGTCCGAACTTTTGAGAGCGCTGCGATAGGCTAATTAGATACAACATCCGTCGTATACATAGATAATAATAAAAATAATATCCATGAAAATACATTGAAACTGTACCAAAATATATAGTAATTAAGTAAAGAGAACTATGATGTGTAAAATTTTGAATGGGTAAATCCTCACCATTCCAAAAATCAATGAGTAATATAAAATACTCCTCTTAACATTATATCTAAGTACTATGTTTATTGAAGTTCCATATTTAAAGTTATAATAGTAAATGAAGACTAATTAAAAATAAAGTTCATGATATATATATATATATATATTATATATGACTATGATAAGGTTAAAGCATGACATTGGATGCAAGAAAAGTGAAATGCAGGGCGTTTCTTTCATTAATATTTTAAGACGTTGCAGAGAAAATAGACAGGTATTTGATTCAAACGAGAAAAGACGCCGTCTAGTTCCCATGAGGAACAGCGCACGAACAATGAACTATGAGGGGTTGCATTGGATCCATAGTAAATTAGTGGAGCAACTAGAAAAATTTGTGTTCGCAATTAATTGAATCTATTATCGCAAGAGTGGGAGTAAATAAAAGGTTTAAATTTAAGCGAGTTAATTCATGAACTCGACGCGAAGCAAAAATAAGTTAGCGCACAAGGTATTAAAATGTTGACATAATACACAGAATAAAGTAATAATCAAAGAATATTTTTCAAACTTTATATCTTTAATACTAAAAAAAATAAAACTCAAAGAATTAGTTAAAAACAGTTTACTAGTTGATTATACGGTATATACTAAGAACCTAAGATAATACCTTTGCTGGTATATAATATGTAACTTAAATTTATACGGCTATACTCCCAGATGATAAAGGCTATAAAATAAATTGGCAGATAACCAATGTATGTGTATATAATGAAGATATATATATATAACTTAAATATAAGAAAAATAATATATAATAGTGAATATAGGTAGATTAAGGTAGGATTACTTATCATAGAAATAACTCATATATATTAGGTATATATAAAGAATATATGATATATATTATAGTAAGAGACTATGCTAGAAACCATTAATCATGATGCCTTTCTTCTCTTTATCTTCCGATATACTTATCCATACAATTAGTAAATTTCTTCAGTGGCTTATAAATAAATAGTCTTTTAAAAGAGACGAAATTTTCAAGATTGAGTCGAATGACACATAAACTGCCTTCCCCATTATTCATTCAACCTCCATTTTTCTACAATCCAAAGGGTAAAATATATAATAGGTCCCAGTATATAGAGTCAATAGTATAATATTATATATAATAAACGTAATAGAATAGGCATTCCCCATTTCCCTCCGCTAGATTTATTGTGAGGAAAATCATGAAAAACAGTATCATAGATCCTGTGGAATGATTTGATATGGAAGATAGTTGTTGCAAAGAAGTAATATATATAATATGTCTAGTTAAAGAATAGTCCTATTATATGATAACTAATGAAAAAATACTAAGGTATATTAGAAATCGGAGTTTTTAGCTGAGATGTACACACCAATAATAATAGATTCAAGAACTAATCCGATTCCTCCCATTATTTATACGTATATGGAAATATTTAGTGTAGGAATTGGAGAACACTAAGTTTATAAAATAAAGTTAACGGCGAGTATGATAATCTATATTGTTATTAATCATTATGTAATCTTAAGTAATATATCGGTATTGAATAAATTAAGTTTAGTAATATTCGCTCATTATTGCCTGTCAAATGAAAGTATTGACATAAGAATATAGATTATCCCAAAAAAAGTATATGAGATGTAATTGATACTAGGCTATTTAATGTGTAACTTTCGAGTATATATGAAATCGAATATGTGATATTAAGACTAGCAAAGAAGAATAAACACCATTATTGCACCAAAACATATACTCACAAACAGCTTACGCTGTGAAAAGGCTGGCTCGTCTCGAGTCAGTAAAATGAATAGTATGGTTTAATGATGCTCTCCTGATCAGATATAGCTGCGATACTATACTTTAATATTTTATAATTTAACTTTGCTTACCGTAACTATGTTAACTGTAAATAATTATTTTAGAAATTTCTAATAACTTTTCTATTTGAAGTTTATGTCTGATATTGGTCCTGTGGAGCTAGCAAAAATAAGAAGAATGTACTTAATGATATACAAGTTTTAAATACTGGATGTAGTAGAATAAGAATAACACTACAACGAATAAGAGCGCACGCAAGAGCAAATAGGTTGAGATCGGAGCGTAGAACACCACTACTCATAAAGATAATAGTAGTAACTGTTCAACCTATAAATCCTATCCGGCGATATAGCTATTATCCAGTAAGGGAGGTTATTAAATAATCCTAATCATTCTCAGTTGGCAAGAATCATAGAGATGACGACTAAGGCGTAAACATCATTACGGAGAGTGGCGACTGCAGTATGTGAGAATAGTCCAGAGCCATGTATAGAATGTCATGAAAGACTTTCCTGTAGAGATACTCTCATCGGCACCCCGATCATTGTTACTCACAGCCTCATGCAAAATGATGGGGTAATATAAAAGCACGTTAAACAAAAGGGGTAGTTGTTTATGTATTTTTTATTAGGTATAGATAGAATGAGATATAGATAAGAGAGGATGGTTTGTCTCACTTATTACGATGGACTGAGCTTTCAGGCAACAACAACAGACCACCTCATGACTCAACCTCACTACCACAAAACTCAATTATCGCGAAGGACAAAACTAAACGCTCATCTCAAAACAACTCGTTAGCAATCAATATCCAACTATCACACTATAAACACAAACAAATTCAGTATCTCATACTCTATTATAACAACTACGACCAAACACCATATAAGGCGGCAGCCTCATACTCAGTCATCAAGATAATAAGGCAAAGTTCACCAAAAGGAGAACTTCTCAGGTGATGCTCTCACTAGGTGAACTAATATAATATTATTTATTAAAGACAGTAAGATATAATTGTGTACGCGAAAGGTAATAACATTATATCTCTCTATGAACTGACTGGTAATCTGATATATACTCTATTCACATATATTAACCCAAAAAAAAAAGGTTGTAAAAATTCTACAAACTGTGAGGTTATCATAAAATAGACACGAATTTATGTAATTTAAAAATTTATTCATAAAGTAATTTAGTACAAAAATATATTGTTTTATCCTAGTTAAATTCGAGGATGTATTGTTTGGTTAAGAACACTCTTCGGTTTTGAAAGAATGGGAAGTGCAAACGGACGTTGGTTATGACCAGCAGAGTATTAGTCAATTTTTTGCACACTGAGTTTAATATTCTTCCTCTTTTAATATTTTTTTTAACAACCCATATTGGTGTTCACCTATCCTGGAATATTATCTGCGGCTGCATTATGTATATTTTCAAATTATAGTTATGGAGCTTTCGAGTACATGCATATTAAATAGTTGATTTTATCTAATATAAATTATTCCGTTGCTTGAGAGAGTTACTTGTCTAGTATATTTTTATATAATATAACAAGTTAAGTATTTTAATAGCCATTTAATTTGGTAAGTTCAATAACGACTGAGCCAGAATTAAGTCTCATAAGATATTTAAGTTAATGACTACCTGTTAAAGATTGATATATATATAGTACTCCACGTTAACTAATAATCTATCGCTGGCCTATATCAAATCACTCAATAGAGATATGTTATATTTAATTCTTCTTATTCATCTTTTAATGGACTCTTCTTTCATAATCCTCAACATATAACTTATGTAATGCCTCAGGAATTAAATAATTATCTGGTAACATTAGCATAATTGATCTCTATGTCTATTAGACTCTCCAGCATTTGAAGCGGCGGAAAAGAAATAAGCGCGTTAATTTAAATTTATAAAAAATAGAGTCAGGAAGAGCTCGCAGAGAAATAGCTGCTTAAGACGCATTATTATATAAGATATCTATAAGACGTACGAGACACACCTCAATCTATACGCAAACATTCCCGATAGCCTCCATACCAAACATGAACATACAATATACCTATATCTCATATGAGTATCTAGCAAAAAATACTTATGTATAATGGAACCAAATTATTAGCCTGGTGATCATATAATAATCTAGCTTAATGACGATTATCAGTTTAAATAGAAATTTTCTTTGTAATTTTAATAGATTATACAAAATAAGAGGATATAAAATTGTCTTCATTCAACTTCTCTTTTCTTTTCTATCTTCTAAATAAAGTTCCTATTTTAACTCCTTTAGTTATCCCATTTTCTCCCTCGCTATGGGGTGGTTTCTTTATAACAAACAATACTTCCTCGGATTCATATTAAATCTTATGGATATGATCCTAAATAGTCAATTCTATATTTTATCGTGTCACATAATTTTCTTTATAATAATAATATCTGTCAACATAAAAAAAGAAATATCCTAATAAGGTTTACAATTTCGAGACCTTTTTCAAAGCTTTTATATTATTTTAAAAATGCCTTACGTGATACCCTGTCGTCCGATGCTTCAGTAAATACAATCAGAATTTCGATTAAACTTTTGTTCTTAAATTATTTTTTACATGAGTGATTCAACAACCTCAGGGTGTTTTATGTATTAGGCACCTGTATTTCTCTCGAACCTTATATTGAGGATGGAATGGTGTGATCTCGTCCCCTGTTTACCAATCATTTATAACCAATTTCCGTATAGTGAATGTATTCGTAGCTACACAACTTTTAAAAAGCTTGGTGGTGTCAGATCACCTTATTTGTTACATAGTGGAGATTTTTCCCTGATATTTGACATGTGGTCTTGTATGTAGGAACTCGAAATGAGACTATATCTAAAAATGACCAACTCCCACATCCCATGTTAAAAGAGCTAAAAATTTAAAAAAAAAAAAACTAACCTTGGTTAACCTCTGCTTTGGATATCCCTATGGCGATTGGGATATATATGCTACTGGACCTGTTATTTAGGTCTCTCTCCTGTTAAACAAGGACCGTTACTCAAACCCGGTGGCGGATGACCCTGGTAGAGACACCCACGCGCGCCAATTCGCTGGGTGACTACAGGTACCATCGGATCCTCTTTTTTCTACTAGTGCGGCCCAATAACTCATTCCTAAATATACCAGCGCCTATCTCAACCGTGTCTGCATTCCAGTCTTGTATTTAATTCTTTTGCCACAAGTTATGAATTAGAGAGACTACCTACTTGCATAGAGCTAACTGCGGATGGATTTTTGAACCTCCAGCGTACTCTCGTCCATCAGAGAGCGCGTCGCACTTCAACCTCCTGGACTCGCACACGAGTGCGTTTCTTACCCCTCCCCAGGTTGTAAAACGTTATAACTCACTCATTTGCAGCCAAGAACATGCTCCTAGCACTCAAAAGAATCTTTTTTTCGTGATGTTTTATTTTTATTATGACCGATTGACTGAAAGGGATTTGAAAGGTTTTACAATATAGAATTGTTATCGCAAAGCACTGGAACGAAACACTAATTCTTCTTTTATGGGGAGATTTGAATAGTGGGATGTGGTGTATCTTGCATGCCCTCTAAAAAAATAACATACTTTTAACTTGTCAATTACTGTCAACATAGCATACTAACTCAATAAAATATACTTTTGATCTATGTAATTCTTGCAGCAAAAAATGAGCGATTTATTATTAACATTTCAATTACGGACTGTTACTAGATTACAATTTAAAACATTTTAATAACTGAGAAATTGGAAATAATTAGAAAAAAATCATTTATTTACGCGGTTCCACAACCAAATTTTAGGTTGGTTATACTTAGTCCAACCATAACCTTTATCTTATGATCTGGATAAAAAAAAAACTATCTTTTAAAACGATATTCCAATTCTCGTGTAGACGGAATATACAGGATCTAATGATACTGTTTTATGATTTTTCACAATAATCACGGGAATGACATCGAGAAACTCAAAATAAACGCAACTACATTACTAAAATTAATTGACTTTTACCGTTTAGATGTGATTCACCAAAAAACTTAAAAACTTTATTGATAGAAACAGGTTGTAAATCTTTGAATTAACTGTTAAATGCAGATAAATCAGATTACCATTCTGTCATTATCAATTACAGTGAGTATATCAAAAACTAATATATATATATATATATGTATATATATATATATATATATATATATATATATACAAGGTTGGGGTATATATAGAGAAAGCATATATAGAGTATATATATATATATATTATATATATATATATTATATATATATATATATATATATATGGATATATATATATCGCATATAAGAAGTATATATAAGAAGATTGTTCACTTTCTGTTAATATGCTATGTATATATGCTATTGGTTAAAACTTATGTAGAAATTACAGCATAGAAGAGATATAGCATATATATTACATATTACATATTATTATTATTATATAGTTATATATAGGTATTATTATATAATATATTGTATATGGTTCTACTACTGTAAATATTGGCTGGTTATTACATATTATTGGTTGGTTATTATATTAGTTGTTATTATTACTATATACATATATTATATATTATGTTACATACATATATTATACAATAATCGCATATGTTGTTACTGAAAGGAGTTGAAAGTTAGCAGTATGGCGTATATGGCTATTACATACTACATATTATCACCGGTATATTCCCTATTACATACATATTATACATATTAGAAAATTACATATTATATATATTTTTAACATGCTCAGCAAATTTGTTATATTTGTATATATATATATATATATATATATATATATATATATATATATATATTATATATATATATATATATATATATATATATATATATATAGTTAGTTAGTTAGTTAGTTCACAGTGGCTCAGTGGATTAGAGTCTTTTCTCGCTTAAGGACCATAGTTTTCACCCTTGCGAGTGCGAGGGTTTGAATCCGGTTATCTGAACGGCCACAAAAAGAATTGCTGTCAGTAGGAAATTTTCTGTAATATTTAATCACAGTTTACAGCACTGTGAATTAACTAATCTCAAACTTAAATTTGATCATTAAAATTAAAAATAACATAGCCAACACATGCAACAGAACAGACTATTATAAAAATACAAAATAAAACTCTCTCTCATACTTCTAGCAAAGAAGGTCCATCCATTTGGATTCGAAACCACGTCCTCGGCGGCTAGATATCCAAATGCGTTGAACCGAAGCAGGGCGTTCTATCAAGCCTAGATAATTTGCACACTCTAATCCCACTCTTGGTTAGAAATCCATATAACTCAATTCCCCCAACCAAAAACCTACTGCGGAAGGCAATAACCCCCCCCCAATTTTATTTATATATATATATATAATAATATATATATATATATTATAGTGTATATATAGAGAGAAAGAGAGTATATATATATATACATATATATATATATATATGAGAGAGTATATATATATATATATATATATATATATATATATATATATATATATATATATATATAAAAAGAACTTCATCACACCTTAATTACATACAATATACACATAGCACTTATACAGGAAACTAATCTTCCATCAAACATCTACCTCTCTGAATTTTCTAACTACACAATCCTTAGACAAGGCAAAAATCAATCCAATCATAGCCTTGTTACTCTCATACACAAAAATATCCAATCCCAAAACACCACAAATCACACAACAAATTTTGAACAACCAAATCTCCCTGTACCAATCAGTAAAAATAATCTAATTAATTCTATAGTCCTCCATCCCCTCCTCAACACTGCCTTCGGAATTATATCTCAGATCTATTACCCTTAACTCAATAACTTAATATTGACCGGGAACTTCATTGCTCATCACCCACATGGCTTAACAGCCCCCCCCCCTAAGAGGTGAAACACTAATCTAGACAACTTACACTCACTCATTATCCTCAATAACAGAAACCAACCCATCAGACGACTATTCTAACCAAATCAGAACTCTCTATGCCTCCTGACATATCTTTCTGCTCACCCCCCAAATCCAAGTAACCATAACATGGCAAACATTCCCTGCTTTCTCCTCCAATAACATCAAATTTCTAATCATAATTCAACATAAACACCCCACACAAATATCCTTTAAAAAAACATATATCACTGACATCATTGAACAAGAACTACAATACTTCCAAATAACAGACTTGCAATCTCTTAACAAAACAATACAACATTGCACAAATCAATCTTAAAAGCACAAAAAAAAACATCTCCCATGGCTACCACAAACATTTTAATCACAACTCACCAGGAATCAACACCTAAATAAAATAAAGAAATCCCTCTGACAAAGTAGACAACCAAATCAAGATCAAATAAACCAAATTAATGACCTTAACAATGGAATAAATAAACCTAATCAACCAAAATAAAAATAAGAATTGGCAACAGTACAACCAAACACTAAACCATAATACCAATACAACAAAATAATATTCTGAACAATAAAAAAAAAAAAAATCAACACATCACAAACACAGCTCCCACCAACCAACCCCCCAAAGCCCAAGCCCCCTAAAATTAATATATTATTATATTATTCTAAAACCAGCCATAAACTCACAATCCCCGTTAATAGATTTAACAATTAAACGTCTTAAAAGATTAAAAAACAACCAAAATGACCCCCCACCCATTCACTCCCTTAGAAGTAATCAAGCTCAACACCACCAAAAACCTCAAAAACTCACAAGCAGAAGGACCCGACAAAATACCTAATATTCATCTCAAACATCTGGGAACCAAAGCCATCACTGTCCTAACCAGGGTTGTGGAGTCGGTAGTTTTGAAGAGAGTGGAGTCGGAGTCTGGCAATTTTGAAAAGGGGTGGAGTCGGAGTCGGTAATTTTGAAGAGGATGGAGTCGGTAATTTTCAAAAGGGTGGAGTCGGAGTCGGTAATTTTCAAGAGGTTGGAGTCGGTGATTTTGAAGAGGGTGGAGTCGGAGTCGGAAAATTTTTGAACCGACTCCACAACCCTGGTCCTAACCCAGATATTCAATGTAGCATGGCAAACAAACAATCCCTTCATTCTGTAAACACGCGCGCACATAATCCCAATAAGACCAAACAAACGACCCAACAACCCAGCCTCTTAAAGACCTATATCATTACCCTCTACAATATTCAAAGTACTTGAAAGATTAACCCTAAATAGAATTTCCCCTTTAACCCCCCACCCCCCTATCAGATTCACAACATGGATTTAGACAAAACCACTCCACCACCTCTCTACTAACCAATTTAACACAAAACACCCTCATAGATTTTAATCAAACTCCTCCCCCTGCTCACGCCCTCCATGTAGCAATTGACATCAACAAGGTATCTGATACAGTCTCACGTCACCTCATTAATAGATAAAATATTAAACAAAGAAATAAACATCAATGACAAGAAAATATTAAACAAAGAAATAATCATCAATGACAGGAAAATATTAAACAAAGAAATAAACATCAATGACAAGAAAATAATAATAAATTTCCTATATGGTCGTACAGCTAGAGTCACACCTAAGGACGCCACTCCTCCCGCAAATGCAAATTATATAATGGAATCCCCCAGGGCTCCATCCTATCACCAACACTCTTTAATGCATGACCTACCAAACCCCACATCTCCCTCTAAAAACTCAATAGCTATACAGACGACCTAACAATCACAGCTCAAAATTCCTCTATAAATACAGTAAGCAGAGAACTACAACAATATATAAACCAACTTACTAGAACAATGGCTACTAACAAACAAAATATCCTTTATCACTCTACTTACACCTGATAGAAAAAAAATCAATATCTAAAACAGTGGTTCTAACAAACATCCATCAAAGTTTTCTTTCAAACAATAGACTCCCTCTTAATAAACAACCCACCATCTTAGGCTTGACCTTCGATAAACATATGACATTCATCCCACCCAAATATACAATATTACATCTAGAGCCACACATAAATTATAGGCGTTGAAAATACTCACAGGAACAAATTTTGGCCAGCATAAAGAAACCCCTCATAATAATATACACGCAACTCCTCCGTCCTTTCTTAAACTACGCATCACCCGCCTGGGCACCCGCAATATCACAGTCCAATATCCAAAAACTAGAAGCCGTACAAAACAAAGCTCTCAGAATAATAACAGGCATCCACCTCTTACAAACCGAAACAAAAATTCTCTCAATAGAAGCCTACTTGGATATGATAATCTGTCAATTTTACATAAAATATCTTTTAAAATCACCTCCTGCACCAAGAAGGAAAAAAATCACACCAGCATTATACTACTCTAACATTTACAACATGCTTCCTCCCTCACCCACTCCCATCATCAAACACATCCACACTCAGACTCAGTTAACCCAAAGAACGCACTCTGCTTATCTATATAGCCATGCTTAACATTTATTAGTGCTAGAGAATTGTTGTTTTTTTTTAGACATTCTAAACCTGTAAGCTGTAACTTATGGGGATAATAAACGAAACAAAAAATCTCCTTGAACAAAAATAATTTCATGTCAGAAAAATTTAGTTTGTGTTAATGGAATCTGAATTTTTTAGTACTGTAATGCAAGTTTATAGTTGTCCATTTCGGAAAAATCTGCCACGCTTACAAACGCATCCAAAATACTCAACCAACAGGACCCCCCACCTCCCCCAGATACAGTCTAATATAGGAATTAAGAACGATTTCATTATCACCTGTCAAGACAAAATAGATAAAGAGTGGTCACCTGTCAAGACAAAATAGATAAAGAGTAGACAACTGCTTGCATTCTAGAGTTGATTTAGTCATTCAGTCAATTATGATTGATAAAATGAATATCACCTATGGCTTAGAAAGAAGCATTTGTTCACTCACTTCAATCCAACCACTTTAACGAAATGTTTGTAGTTCAAGTGAAGTCAAATTGAAAGTTATTAATAAAATGGTCAGCATACCTCAATAGTGACAATACTTCATATCCCAATATTTAACTGACGCATTGTTTTAAAGTAAAATGTCTTCAATGATTTGACTTACCTTCTATTTGAACCCTTAATAATCTCAAATGATGATTTTAAAATATAGTTTTTTACTTACTGTATGCGATAATGGTGCATAAGTTGGTAGATTACTAGCTTGAAAAGCAGCACCTGGAGGATGTGCCTGAAAGCTGCCTCTCTGGGAAGGATGAGTGTGACGTAGCTCAGAATAAGAAGAAGAGACAGGAGAGGGAGGAGATCTTGAAGATCCTAATGTGTCTTCATCAAGTGGAGGAGCAGGTGGAAAGTCTTCATCATAACCATATGATGTGTACTGTGACTGTGACGCTAAATATATATATATATATATATATATATATATATATATATATATATATATATAAATATATATGAGCATAGCATATATATATATATATATATATATATATATATGGTATATATATATATATATATATAAGATATATATATATATATATATATATATATATATAGCCAATAAGTAAAGTCCTCCTAGTTACAAGATTGCCATCTATTTGTGGCGTTGTAAAAGAAAGAAATCTTTAAGATAATGGCTTAATTCCCTGTATAAATTTACATGTTAATGGCCATATATTTTATAAAAATTGTAATGTAAGTATATATATTATGGTTATATATATATATATACATTATTGATATATATTATATGTTACATATATATATATAGTTAGCAGTTGTTTATTTTACATATATATATATATATATATATATATATATATATATATATATATATTATATTATATATATGATAACTGTTATTGTATTGGTTGGGTTATATTATTGATATTAAGGTTGGTTGTTATATATATATATATATATTAAGTTGTTGTTATTATATATATATATATTATTATTATTATATATATATATATATATATATATATATATATATATATATATATATATATATATATATATATATATATATATATATATCTCCACTGTAGTCATGTTTCACATCTTAGGCTAAAGCTGACTCACTTTCTCTCTTAAATATTCATCCACCCATCCATCAGCTGTCCCTCGGCTCCCCACGAATGCGGGTGGGGTGTGCAAACGTGCACCGGAAATATAATAGTTAAGAAGAAGACCATGACCTAAGTCAAAGTTGAAAAAATACATTTACCATATGAATTGTATCTTTTGTAGTAATTAACCTTTCAAAGGAATACATTTCCAACTCCTCGAGTCTGACTTTTTAAACAATATCTTCTAATCACTAAATCATTCTAGTTATATTTCAATGACCATTGTACAAAATGTCTATCTTGTACACAATACTCAATATATGACGTAATATAACTTCATATAATTTTCGATAGCTTCTTTACTATTATATACAACATTCGTTTTCAGTATTTTTTCAAGGCTTTTCTTCCCTTTATTTGATGATACCATACACTGCTTGTAAATCATCATATCACCATTAATACCAATGTGATATTTATTAGTTCATAACATTATAATCACCCATTCTAACGATAAGTTTTTTCATGGAAGAATTGTCCATCTGGCTGTATAAAAAATAAAAAGGTGGGCAGATATTTAATTTATTAAGAAATAAGTTAACTCAAGAATTGCTGGAAACCAAAATAAATACAAGGTCATACTGAGTGTTTCAGCATCATCCAACTTCAGATACTGCAAAGATACAGTAGGTCTAAAGCACAATATCTTTACTAACTCTACTGCATTTCATCCCATTTGAAAACTATTATTGATAATAAAATCTTTCATATTTAGTTCACAGAGGGCTCAGTTGTATACATTTACATTGGTCAATATTAAAAACAGGTAAATTTAAATCAGGGTTTAGTAAAAGAATTTCAGAATGTTTCTGGAAAAGCTTTAGCTAAGAGCCTAATTAAAATAAAATATCAACTTTTGACAAGTTTGCTTCCAATCTAAACTTCAAATGATATTCAAATAAGAGAAATTAAAAACAAAAAATTAAACAAAGTAAATGTTCAAAACTTTTTAATGTTGAACCATTGTAAGATTAGCATGCCATAGAAATTGGCAAGTCAGTTCTAATGGTTTCAAATTAACATATCTCTTGCTTCTTACAACGCCTCTTGATTGAAAACTGCATCAAAAATTTCTTAACATTAACTATTAAAATCAGGGATGGGGAGAAAAATAAAAATATCCAACTTCCAATTCCCAACTCCTTGCAATAATATGTTCCAGGTTATAATAAAAGATCATTTTATCATTAATTCTGTATTAATATAATGTGATCATTGTGTATATAATGCATCTGTACAAGAGCAAGAGAAGCAGAAGAAATAAAAAACGCTTTTCTTGAAAGGAAAACTAACTTTCTTACACAATACAAAATCAGCTATAAATATGATCACATACGTAGCTAATTAGTAGCAGCTATTAACTAAGAAAAGTAACTTACATATTTGGTAATAATTAATTAGAATTTGTTCATGGGAAGAAAACAGTCTCTATTATGTCCAACTTTACATTAAGCTATGGTTGGTGTTAATTAAGCAAAGTGCAAAAATTAAGCATTCTGTGATGAATTATATTGTGCAAAAGGCATTACCTGTTTTTAAAATGACGAAGCTGGCATTGAAGCCGATAATTTTAAAATCATAAATAATAACTAAAAGAAATGAGTTTAGTGAAAAACAAAAGAAAAAAATATATAAAAAAATGAGAAATTAACAAACTACTTGAAAAGCTAGTATTTAACATGAAACATTGCATGTTAGTACAAAAGATAATTTTCTAAATGAGAACAATAGAGAAAAGGTAGTAGATAGGTTACATTTACAATTTGGACACCCAGGTAAAGAAAGGTTGTGGGAATTGGCTAGGGATGCTTATAGGGATGAGATTGATAGTGAGGAGGAATGGAAGAAAAGAAGTTGTTGTGTGAAAAGTATTAGTGAAAAATGTGATACTTGTGTTAGGCATAGTAAGACCCATAACGGGTTTCCATTTAGCAAAGGCTTTCAATGAAAGAGTATTAATGGATTTCAATTTAAGTGAGATAGAGGGGCATAGATTTCATGGTATGATTGATTTTGGGACTAGGTATTGTCAAGCTTGTTGAATTAAAAATAAAGAACCTAAAGAAATAGAAAGTGTTAGAAAGATGGATTAGCATATTTGGTGCACCTGAAAGAATCTTGAGTGAACATGGATTAGAATTTCAGAATGAAAAAATGAAAGGTTTATGTGAAAGATTTAGTATGATTTAATTGGGCAACTGCGGCTGAGAGTCCTTGGAGTAATGGTCAATGTGAAAAAATGGTAGGATTGTTGAAAGATTCTATGAGAAAAATTAAAGATGAGGGTATTAGTAGGAATCTGAGTTTGATTTGGTTTGTAGCTGCAAAGAATGGGTTGTTAGATAGGAATGGGTATTCTCCTAATCAATTAGTTTTCGGTAAGAATGTTAGGTTACCTAACAATACAACTGAGGAAAATAGGAGTATGGGTGTGATTGGTATAGATGGTGAAATTTTAAGAAAACATTTAGATGGAATAAGTAAAGGGAGATTTATACATATCCAACAAGAATCAGAGGGTAGGATAAAGAAAGCTATAAAGGGGCAAATTGGGAAACAATGTTGGATTAGCGGAAGCAGGAGAGGAAGTGTATTATAAAAGGGATATAGATAAACAATGAAGGGGTCCGGCAAAGGTGATAGGAAGGGATGGAAAAACTGTAATAGTTAAGCATGGGGGGACTTTATAGCAAGGGTTCATATTACTAGATTAGCATGGGTACTCCAGAATAAGGAGGATATGGTTAATAAAGGAGAAAATAGAAAGATATTGAAAGAGGAGGGGATATACAGACAGAAAAATTTAAAAGAGTCCCTATAATAAATGAAGAAGAAAAAAAGGAAGAGAAAGAGGAGAGGGATGATCAAAGGGAACAGCAGGAGAATGACAAAAGTAAAGATTGGAAGAAGGTATAGATACAAGAATAAAAAGAATGGAGAATGTATGGATGTGAAAGAGTTAAGTAGAGCAGGGAAAGTTAAGAGTAAGAAATGGAAGAGAAAGAGGAGAGGGATGATCAAAGGGAAAAGCAAGAGATTGACAAAAGTAAAGATTGGAAGAAGGTATAGATGCAAGAATAAAAAGAATGGAGAATGTATGGATGTGAAAGTGTTAAGTAGAGCAGGGAAAGCTAATAGTAAGAAATGGAGTGACAGTTATAATATACAGAATGTGGGGAGTGGTGAGTGTAGTTGGATTGACTTTAGAGATTACAAGGAGATTGAAAGTATAGAGTATCAAGAGGAAATGTGGTTGGGCAATTGGGATGATGAAAGAGTTTTGACTGCAAAGCTAAATAAAATTGATAATTGGGAAGCAAATGATGTTTTTAAGAAGGTTAATGATAGAGGAAAAAAGAAGATATCTCTTAGATGAATGTCACTGAAAAAATGAAGGGGAAAGAAGTGTATAAGGCAAGGCTGGTTGCGAGGGGTTTTGAAGATGATGATGATGATTTAATAATTGGGGCGCCTACTTATTCTGGTGAAGTGTTAAGATTGTGTTTAAGTATTATAAAAAGGAAGGATTGGAGTGTAACTCAATTGACATAAAATCTGCGTATTTACAAGGGGACGTGATTAAGAGCCGTGTATATGAGACTCCTTCGAAAGAAGCAAAAGAAGAAGGATGTATCTGGTAGTTAAAAAAGACTGTAAATGGATTAAAAGATGCTACAAGAGTTTGGTATGAAAAAGTGGTGTCTGAGATTGCTGAACTAGGTGTGAAAAGTAAACTTGAACCTGCTCTGTTTATGTGGAAGAAAGGAAGTCGTTTGGTGGGTATGTGTATGTACTCATGTGGACGATTTTTGTTTTGGGGGTTCTAAAAGGTTTAAGAAAGACTTGAAATAGGGTCAGAAGATGTACAAGGGTTTAAATATATAGGTGTGAATATTCATGAACAACAAGATGGTGTATGGTTGGAACAGAATAAGGATATGGAGAGTGTATGCGTACCAGATAAAAAGGATTATTTTGGCGATAAAGGAAGGAATTAACAACGTATAGGTCGTTAGTCGGACATATGAAC
>JABUQX010122186.1:0-7500 GCA_015478945.1 Trachelipus rathkii | reverse complement strand
TTCCCTACAACACTCAATAAACTAATTCCCCTATAGTTCCTACAGTTCCCCTTATCTCCCTTACCCTTATATAAGGGTACTATTACTGCTCTCCTCCAATCCCTTGGAACTATACCCTCCATAAACGCTTTATTACACAACTTCCAAATCCAATCAATCACCATCTCGCCTCCGTTCTTGATCATTTCATCAGTAATTTCATCTATACCTGCAGATTTACCATTCTTCAACTCTTTCTCACTTTACCCATTACCTCCTCCTTAGCTACGACCTCCATCCCCAAAATACCTATTCCTTCTTGCACCATCAAACCCACACACATTCACTATCACCTCTTCATTACTGTTAATATTATACAGATTCTCGAAGTGTTCTTTCCACACCCCCTTACATCCATTTCATCAGTTACAAAAGCACCATCCTTATTCATTATTCTAAGCAGGTTCCCCTTATTCTCATTCTTAACCTTTCGCGCTTCCTTCCAGAAGAGCTTCCTATTCCCTTTAATCCCCATTCATCCTCCTTTCAAACTGTTCATTTACCTCTTCTTTTCTCCTACGTATGCACCTTTTAGTATTTCTTTTTTCCTCCTTATATACTTCCAAACATCTTTCTTTTGAAACTTCATCATTGGCCTTTAGTACATTCAACCACGCTTCTTTTTTACTTTTAACCGCTTGCATCACCTTCATTCCACCACTCACTGTTAACATTCTTACTTCCTACTTTAGCACATCCACATACTTCCTTTGTTCAGTTTCAACTTGTTCACATTCAACTGATTTACTTGCGAGTGCTCTTAGATACTTATCCTTATTACCTTGTTCACTTAACTTCTCACTCTTAATTTACCCACTTCCTTCCGTATTACCTTCCTCTCCATCCAGGCCCCCACTAACTTAATTTTACATAGAACAACATAATGATCCGATAATCCCATTCCTAATCCCCTCACTGATTTAACATCCAACACATACTTAAACATCTCCTTCTTCACCAACGCAAAATCAATCATACTTTTCACTTGAACCATCTCTACCTACACCAACTCTAGTATACTTATGGATACTCTTGTGTTTAAAGAAAGTATTACTTACACACATACCTCTCTCCTCACAGAAATCAATCACCTTCCTACCATTCTCATTTTCTCCCGCCACCCCAAAACCACCTGTTATATCATCTCTTTTCTGATCACCTATCCAACCATTTAGGTTCCCCAACACAATCAATCTGAAGCTCCTACTCTCCCCATCCAAAACATCATTCAGATTATCCCAGAAAATCGTGCTCTCTTCAACATTTCCCTTAGATGGACCATACGTCACAAATTCACACATACTCTTCTCCTTTATTTAATATATAAAATAAATAAATGGCATTCTAGTACTAAATTTCTCTCTCTCTCTCTCTCTCTCTCTCTCTCTCTCTCTCTCTCTCTCTCTCTCTCTCTCTCTTCTCTCTCTCTCTCTCTCTCTCTCTCTCTCTCTCTCTCTCTCTCTCTCTCTCTCAAAACCACTCTCTCTTCTCTCTCTCTCTCTCTCTCTCTCTCTCTCTCTCTCTCTCTCTCTCTCTCTCTCTCTCTCTCTCTCTCTCTCTCTCTCTCTCTCTCTCTCTCTCTCTCTCTCTCTTCTCTCTCTCTCTCTCTCTCTCTCTCTCTCTCTCTCTCTCTCTCTCTCTCTCTCTCTCTCTCTCTCTCTCTCTCTCTCTCTCTCTCTCTCTCTCTCTCCTCTCTCTCTCTCTCTCTCTCTTTCTCTCTCTCTCTCTCTTACTTTTACTTAAAATTCTCTCTCTCTCTTACCTTTTTACTTCAACATTTCCTCAGATGGACCATATGCCACAACCACACATACCTTGACCTTTCAAACTTAAATTTAACCATTAGATTCTAGTATCAAACACACACAGTCTATTTCTCTCTCTCTCTCTCTCTCTCTCTCTCTCTCTCTCTCTCTCTCTCTCTCTCTCGCGCGCAAAGAAAAGTAAATAAAATCTCTCTCTCTCTCTCTCTCTCTCTCTCTCTCCCTCTCTCTCACTCTCTCGCTCCTTTCTCCATACGCTCACTCTCCCTCTCTCTCTCTCGTCTCTCTCTCTCTCTCCTCTCTCTTCTCTCTTCTCTCATATATATATATATATATATATATATATAGAGACATATATATATATATATATATATATATATATATATATATATTAGTGATGCACCGATACCATGGTATCGGTATCGGTATCGGTGGTATCGGTCGATTTTTGAGGTATCGGTATCGGTATCG
This sequence comes from Trachelipus rathkii, assembly GCA_015478945.1. Taxonomy (NCBI): domain Eukaryota; kingdom Metazoa; phylum Arthropoda; class Malacostraca; order Isopoda; family Trachelipodidae; genus Trachelipus; species Trachelipus rathkii. Next base: position 5,227 of record JABUQX010122186.1, on the reverse strand, counting down.
GTATCGGGAATTTTGTGAGTAGTAGTATCGGTATCGGTATCGGTATCGGCAAAATTTTGCCGATAATCCGACAACCGATACCACACACATTTTAAGTCTTCTTTAAATTGATAGATATATATATATATATATATATATATATATATATATATATATATATATATATATATATATATATATATATATATATATATATATATATATATATATATATATATATATATATATATATATTTTTTTATACCATTTCCTCATTTCTGAAGGGTGGTGTTGGTAGTTGAAAGGTTTTGAGCTTATCAACACCATTCACGGAAAGCTAGATTTGATAGGAGGTTTTCAGCACATTGCTATCAGACGAAGAGAATTTAAAAATTTCTTCAATGACTCGATGAATTCGAGAAGGGTAGCTTCACCCTTTCTAGAAATTAAAGTTTCAAATTTCTTCTTTTTTAATTTTGCATTTAATATATATATATATATATATATATATATATATATATATATATATATATATATATATATATATATATATATATATATATATATATATATATATATATATATATATATATATATATATATATATATATATATATATATATATATATCCGCAATTTGTCTGATAGTTTCCCTATCTATCTGACCTACTGTATGTTTATATAGGCGTTTTCGTTTCTATTTGTGCTTACGAACGTAAGAAATGCTCGGGTTTGCGTTCGTTTTTGTTAAACCGCAAAATCGTAAAAAATGCTTAACAAACGTAAGGAATTTCCTTAATTCTATAAGGTTGCTATTTCCTGTGATTGAGGAATTTAGCACGTTCTTACGAAAATGTGTAAACCAAAAAAATGACGGCGTGGTAGGCCCGTTTGAATTGATGAATATTTCATTCAATAAAATCAGCTTTAAATCTAATTTCTTCCAAATCGATAAACTCCATCACAATAGTTGATCAATTTTTTGTAATATAAACTATTTGTTATTAGTTTTATTTCTGTTTATCCGAAATCGACGAGCTCCATCACAACAGCTGATTTCAATTGTTTGCAAAACAAAAGTAAACCTCGTAAGAAATCGTGTTCGTTTTTGCACGAAATTCAGGCAATTAGTACAGGCAATCAGGAGTGCCAAAGAAGTCTTATGATATTAAGTGTAGGTTTAAGTGTTTTTATATAAAAAGATTCCAAATTTTTAAGTTCTTCACCTTTAGAAGCATTTTGAAGAATGGAGAATTTTTGAAGAGATATACGGTGCCTATTGAGGTCATAGTGATCTCTGACAGCTAAATTTTCTGGTTGAGAGATGGGGAGATTAGTTCGAAAGGAAATGCCCATGCTGTTGAAGGCTCGCATCTTTAGTTGTAAGAAAGTTTGACCTACATAGTCGATGTTACAGTTGGCACATTTATATTTGTAAACGATGTGTGACCTCAAGTTCATGGGGATGCTTTCTTTAATCTTAAAGAAACTGCCAATTGAGTTGTTGTTAATAAAAGATATAAGAAACTTGCATTGTGGAAAGTTTTTGTTTAAGATATTTCTAATCTGAAAGTGAAGATCATTGGAAAGGGTCCTATGTAGGGAAGCCGAGCATAAACAGGAAGTTTAGGAACATCATATGCAGTAGTTTTAAGGCGACAAGTGTTATCGAGAAACGAGTAAACAAGTTTATCAAAAAGGTTTGGGGGATAAAGGCTAAAGCTAGAAAATTTACGGAGAAAGGTGATTTCTTCATGGAAAAATTTCCAATCAGAACAAATAACAAAGGCTTGTGTATGCGGGACCTTAGACCTGCAATTTTATGATTAAAGGAGATAGAAATACAGAAATTAGTTCCAAGTAAAGTATTAGTGGGCTTGCGATAAATAGAAGTAGCAAACCACTAATACTTTACATGGAACTAATTTCTTTAGTTCTATATCCTTTAATCATAATTGTAATAATACGAAGCGTTTGCGATAGAATGAATTTTAGTATTTTCTTTGCTTTTAATTTAGACAGTTTTCGTTTTTGTCATGTCATTTGTGCTTACGCTCGATAAGAAATGCTCACACAGTTTTAGTAGTAATTTCCTGTTTCAGGGTTCACACTTTCTGGAAAGTCAGGGAAAAAATCAGTCAGGGAAGGTCAGGGAAGCGTTTTAAGATATGCTGAAAGTCAGGAAAATTCCAAAAAAGTCCGGGAAATTTTAAAATTTCAAAACATATGAAGAATGATCCATGGACCAAGTTACATATTTTTGATATATTTTTTTCCTTACTGTATAATTGTGGAATGAGAGATGTATTTGATAAGTGAATGAAAAGGATGGGCGAGGAACGACATCCCATAAATCTATTTCTATCCTGTTTCTTTCTATTTTTAGTTCACTATTACCTACTATTCTTCCTATTCTGTCCGTAGAACCGTAGAGATTGTTCCAAGTTCATCCTTCCGATTGAAGGTGATTGGTATATGGATGTGTTTTAGACTGTATGACTTAAGACTTAATCTGTTTATATCTTTTTCTCTTTAGTTTTTTTTTTTTTTTGAGGTTTGACGAAGTGATTTTGGATTTTTGTGCAGTTGACAGCCGAAAATCTCTCAACACCAAACCATTACAAAATGTTTCTGTTCAAACCAAAGATGTATTTCTAAAATGCAAACTGGCTTTTTTTAAAATGCTTTCCTTAGAACGTGAATCATTTTTACGAAAGTTCCAAACGTCAGACCCACTTGGTCCATTCCTGTTCACAGATTTACAATGTCTCGTACTAAATATTATGGAAAGATTTCTAAAGTCCAGTAAAATGCCTGCTACAACAACTAAGCTTTTTGTATTAGATTTACATGACAAAGACAATTTGTGTGATGTAAAAGGTATTAATCTTGGATTTCAAACAAAAAAACTTCTCAAAGAAGTCACTTCGAATGAAAATAATATCCTAAAATTCAAACTTGAATTCCAGACTGTGCTAATCAAAATGACAGAAAAGATATTAGAAAGATGTCCTCTGAAGTACAAGCCTGTCCAATGGCTCTCATCATTGGATCCTAGTATAGTTTTTCATCAGCCAGAACAAAGGAAACAAAGATTTGCTTTATTGCTAGAGGCATTGTACACCAATAGCCGAATCACAGATTCTGTTGCTGATAAAGCAAAAGCACAATGCACTCTACTTTGCAGTGAAGCTCATTCTACCTTTGAATTAAAATTCAAAATATTTTTGGATGGTGACTGTCCTTCTAAGAGACTTGATGAATTTTTTTCTTTCTATAGTACCTGGGAATCAATGTTATGTGGAATTGTGGCAAATTATTAAATTAGGACTGATATTTTCGCATGGAAATGGGACAGTGGAAGGAGGGTTTTCTATAAATTAAGCAATTTTAGTGGAGAATCTGAAAGAACATAGTCTGATTTCTCAAAGAACAGTGCACAATGCTATAAGATCTCATGAAAGTATTCATAAAGTTCCTATCACTCAAAAAAATGTTGACAAATGTAAGAGCTACCATAGGAGATATGAAGAACATCTCAAAGAAAAAAAGAAAATTATTCATACAGATCAATAAACTTGAAGAGCAGAGAAAGATGTTAAAACAAAGCTTTGACACAAGAAGACGCTATAAAATCAAAAATTCAGATGCTTGAGAAGAAAAAGTTAACCTAAATCTCCCCATTTAGAACTTTTGTGATCACAGTGGACGTTATTCACCTAGGCTATTAATGTAAGTTTTTAATTTATTTTCTTTTTTGTATAAATAAAACTGTTTACTTTTGGAAAAAAAAAAAAAAAGTGCGTTGGACGGCTATGGGGAAGGTATAGGTCGATTACTAAAAAAAAAAAATTTTAAATTCATCCATGATGATGAACAATTTTTAAAGTAAATTTTCAATAATTTAATGTATGAACTGAGTAAATAGGCTGCAATAATGATTAATAGATATTTTATAAGCCAAAAATAACGAACACGCTGGTCAGGGAAAATTTGCGAATTTGGTCAGGGATAGTCAGGGAATTCAAATTTAAATCGACCGCGATTTCGTGCTAGGTTTACTTTTGTTTTTAAACAATTGGAATCAGCTGTTGTGATGGAGCACGTGGTTTTGGAATAAACAGAAATAAAAAAATAACAAATGATTTATATTACAAATAATGGATCAACTATTTGTGATGGAGTTTATCCATTTGGAAGAAATTAGATTTAAAGCTGATTTTATTAAATGAAACATTCACCAATTCAGACACCAAGCCGCCATCTTGTTTGTTTACATTTTTCGTAAGAACGTGCTTAAATTCGGCAAGCACGGGAAATAGCAACTTTACAAAATTAAGGAAATTCCTTACGTTTGGTGAGCATTTCTTGCGATTTTTCGGTAAGTTTGACAAAAACGAACGCAAACTCGAGCATTTCTTACGTTTCGTAAGCACAAATACAAAAAAAAAAAATATATATATATATATATATATATATATATATATATATATATATATATATATATATATATATATATATATATATATATATATATATATATATATATATATATATATATATATATATATATTTTTAAAATTATTTTTTTTTTTTAATAAACGTGATGAATCTTAATGCGCGAGCAAGTTATGGCCTGGGCACCGCTGCAGTGTAGAGAATAGTATGGTTTCATTAACCAGTGTTTATATATATATATATATATATATATATATATATATAAAAGGACATATATATATATATATATATATATATATATATATATATATATAAAAAACAAATATATATATATATATATATATATATATATATATATATATATATATATATATATATATATAAAAGGCCATATTTATAGGAGTAAAAGTATCGGGTATCGGCAAAAATTTCGGTATCGGTATCGGCATCGGTATCGGTAGTGAAAAAATTGTGAGTACTTGTATCGGTATCGGTATCGGACGAAAATTTTGGTATCGGTGCAACACTAATATATATATATATATATATATATATATATTAGGCCATATAGAGATAAAAGTATCGGTATACGGTATATATATTTATATATATATATATATATATATATATATATATATATATATATATATATATATATATATATATATATATATATATATATATATATATATATATATATGAAGCGGCGTAATTTATAAAACGCGAAGTGCGTTTCACGATAAATGCGAAAACGATAACAACGGCCCTCCGATTTGAAACGAAGTACATCA
>JABUQX010122185.1:27500-30000 GCA_015478945.1 Trachelipus rathkii | reverse complement strand
CAAAAATAAATAAATAAATAAATAAAGAAAATTACATAAAGAAAAACATTAAAATAAATGGAAAGTAAACCCACCCTGTCCCTTGCCTAACGCAATTCCTCAGGTGGGCGCAGACGCGGGACTTAAATAGAGGAAGATTGAATATTGTGGGGAAAATAAAAAGAAGGCAAGGAGTTCCACAAAACAGATGTGGCTGGAAAGAAGGAGGTACCACAACGAGTGATCCTTGAGTCTCCAATATTCACACAATATTCATGAGAGAACAAGGCACCTCTTGTATTACGAGGGCGACGCAGTGGAGGAGGAATGCGAGAGGTCAATTCTCTCGAGCACCTGCTGTTGTAATACCTATAGAAAAGAGATAGGGCACCAACGTCACGACGCAGAGAAAGAGGGTCAAGGGAGTCAGAAAGTATGGGACAGTTTATAAGCCTCTTAGCCTTAGCTTGAACTCTATCCAAAAGGAGGGTGGAACCGGATCCACCCCAAATGTGGGAACAGTATTCCATACAGGGGCGAATAAAAACCTTTATATAACTGGAGCATCTGAGCAGAAGAAAAAAATTCACGCGATCTGAACAGAATTTTTTAGAGGCCATTTTAGCAACCGATGTGATGTGAGGTCTCCAAGACAATTCACTATTTATGTTTAGTCCTAGAATGTTTATGTTGTTTACGGGTAAGACATTAGAGCCGTCAAAAGGGATAGGAAAGTTGGGAGGTATTTTAGAGAGGGAGATATGAAGAAGTTGAGTTTCAAAGAGTTGAACTTCACAAGATTACGGTTACCCTACTGAGAAATCCTGACCAAATCGGCAAGAATTGAATCAGAAAGCTGTAGACGAGAGGCAACTATAGATACAAACGAGGGAGCACAATTAAAATGAGTGGAAGAATGGAGAGTTGAGTCATCGGCATAAGAGTGAACAGAGTTAGAAGTGCAGCTAAGAAGATCGTTGATGAAAAGAAGGAATAAAGTTGGAGATAAAACAGAACCTTGAGGAACACCACAATTAATAAGAAAGGAGGAAGAGGTTGCTCCATCAACAAGAGCTGAAATGGAACGATCTGAAAGAAAACTAGACAAGAGTAAGCAAAGGAAGGTAGCTTAGAGAGTAGCGACGCTTGCCATACCCTGTCAAAAGCTTTAGATATGTCAAGCGCTACCACACAAGACTCACCATGATCCTTAAGGGCAGAAGACCATAGATCAGTGAGATAGGAAAGGATATCACCAGTTGATCTCGAACGTCGAAAGCCATACTGACGATCTGAAAGAAGGGAATGAGATTCTATGTGATCGAGGAAATGAGAGTTAAGGAGAGTTTTAAAGATTTTAGATAGTATACAAGTTAAGGCAATAGGTCGATAGTTAGAAGGATCAGAGCGGCTACCTTTTTTTGGGATTGGCTGAATAAAAGCACGCTTCCAGCATTGAGGAAAAGTGTTAGTATTAAGGCATAGGGAGTATAGTTGAACGAGGACAGGCGCCAGCTCAGAAGCACACTCCTTCAAAACACGAGGTGGAATGCCATCTGGGCCACTGGCCTTCCGGACGTTCATAGATCTCAGTATCTCATGTACTCGATCATGAGTAATGACAGGTAGAGACATTGGGCACCTGAGAGGGGATGGAGCAGGAGGAGGGGAGCCGGAATCGTCCATGGTGGAATTAGATGAAAAAAGAAGACCAAAGAGATTAGCCTTTTAGAAGGAGTGTTAGCAACAGAACCGTCAGAACGGATAAGAGGGGGAAAGGCAGATTTACAGAAGTTATTTGAGATGTTTTTGGCAAGAGGCCAGAAATTTTTATCAGAAGGAGAATCAAGAAGGGCAGCACATTTCCTTTTAGTGAAAGAACTCTTGGCCAGTCGAATAATATCCCTACATCGATTCCGGGCAGAGCGAAAATTAGTTAGAGTAATAGGAGAACGAGAGTTCTTCCAAGCCCTATACGCAATGTCACGCTCCTGGATGGCAAGAGAACAAGAGCCATCGAACCAATTTATGATTTAGTGGAAAATGAAATGAACCTGTTCATCCCTTCCGTGATCACGGCCCCTAATAATAATAATAATACACACACACACACACACACACACACACACACACAATAATAATAATAATAATAATAATAATAATAATAATAATAATAATAATACTAATAATAATAATAATAATACTAATAATAATAATAATAATAATAATAATAATAATAATAATAATAATAATAATAATAATAATAATAATAATAACAATAACAATAATAATAATAATAATAATAATAACAATAACAATAACAATAATAATAATAATAATAATAATAATAATAATAACAATATTAATATTAATATTAATATTAATAATAATAATAATAATAATAATAATAATAATAATAATAATAATAATAATAATAATAATAATAATAATAATAATAATAATAATAATAATAATAATAATAATAATAATAATAATAATATTGGTACTCATAACATCAAAT
>JABUQX010122185.1:20000-22500 GCA_015478945.1 Trachelipus rathkii | reverse complement strand
CGACCCTATCCAAAAGCCGGGTGAAACCTGAGCCCCCCAGATATGAGAGCAGGTACTCCATACAAGGGCGGATGAGACCCTTGTATAACTGAAGTAACTGTGAAGAGGAAAAAAAGTCACGCAGTCTAAACAGAACTCCCAGTTTCTTTGAGGCCGCCCTAGCAACCATTGGGATGTGAGGTTTCCAAGACATTTTTTTGTTTATGTTAAGGCCAAGGATGTTTATATTGTCAACAGGAGAGACGAGAGAACCGTCGAAAGAGATAGAAAAGTTAGAAGGTGTCTTAGAGAGGGAGATTTGTAGAAGTTGGGTTTTTAAAGAATTAAATTTCACAAGGTTGAGACGACCCCACCCGGAAATTCTATCCAGATCAGCGAGAATGGAATCGGTAAAGATTAAGACGAGAGGCAATTTAGAAGTAAAAAGAAGGAGCAGAATTGAAATGAGTTGAAGAATGAAGGGTCGAGTCATCGGCATATGAGTGGATAGAGTTGATGTGCAGGTGAGAAGATCATTAATGAAAAGCAGGAATAAAGTAGGAGATAAGACAGAACCCTGAGGAACACCACTATTGACAGAAAGGAAGAAGAAGTCGCCCCATCAACAACAGCCGATATTGAGCGATTTGAAAGAAAGCTAGACATAAGTAAGCAAAGAGAAGGAGGAAACCCAAAGGAGGGGAGCTTGGAGAGCAGTGACGCGTGCCATACCCGGTCAAATGCTTTGGATATGTCAAGCGCCACCACGCAAGTCTCCCCGTAATTTCTAAGGGTGGAAAACCATAAATTTGTTAGATAGGAAAGTATATCACCAGTAGACCTCGAGCGCCGAAAGCCGTACTGGCGATCGGAAAGAAGGGAATGAGATTCCAGATGGTCTAAGAAATGGGAGTTGAGAAGGGTTTCAAAGATCTTAGATAGAATACAGGTTAGAGCTATAGGGCGATAGTTAGAAGGATCAGAGCGGCTTCCTTTTTTCGGAATAGGTTGGACATATGCGCTTCCAACACTGAGGGAAAGTGCTAGTATTGAGGCATAGAGAATATAGTTGAACGAGAGAGGGGTCAGCACGGAAGCACACTCCCTCAAAACTCGGGGAGGAACGCCATCCGGCCAATTCCTAACGTTCATAGATTTCAGGAGCCCATGCACCCGATCAAATGTAATCTCAGGCAAAGGCATAGGGCACCTGAGAAGAGAAGGAGGAGGAAGAGGAATGCCAGAATCGTCCAGGGTTGAGTTAGATGAAAATAGGAGGCTGAAGAGATTGGCCTTGTCCAGTTGGAGAGTTAGCAACAGAACCATCAGATCGAATAAGAGGAGGAAAGGTAGATTTGCCAGAGAAGTTGTTGGAGATGTTTTTTGGCAAGAGGCCAGGAAAGATTTATCAGTAGGAGAACAAGGAGGTTAGCGCACTTTCGTTTGATGAAAGTCCGCTTTGCTCGTCGAAGAGTATCCCTGCAACGATTTCTAGCTGAATGAAAATTAGCGAGATTGATAGGAGAACGAGAATTTTTCCACTCCCGATACGCATTGTCTCTAGCCTGAATGGCCAGAGAGCAATTACGATCGAACCATGGATTATGAGGAGAGAAAGATTTAGTCGAAGAAGGAATAAACCTGCTCATCCCATCAACGATCAACTTACTCACTTTTTAAAAGGCAACGGTCGCTTTCGGAGAATAAATAATAATTAATTAAATAACTTACAGTACTGTAAATCCCAAAGACTGAGTGAGTTTCACAGCTTTTGTAAATTTTAGTTCATCAGTAGGCATTAATCTGTTCGATTGTCCCTTTTCCTATTTTCGTTCGTCTACCAAATTGATCGTCTTTTTTTTGTTACTTCATCACTTGAAGTTATCCGTCATCGAGGTTACACTTGGAACTCACATTCACGATTGGTCACTTTTTTGCAACACAGGAAAATCATCCACGTGTGTGTCCCCACACTCGCTCCTGAAGTAGTAACATACATTTATTAAATAACAAATTCCTAAAACTTCTAAAATAAATATTCCTAATTTAATTTACTTACCGCTTAACCGCGGACTTCCAATAAACTTTCTTTTATACACAAAAAACCATTCCATCTTTTTCTTCTTTTAATCCTTTCCATATCACTGATTCTACGGCACCTTCCAATCCAGGTTACTGCTCCTGAGACGTCTTAAAACAATCTAATCCTTCCTTCGAAATTGTCATTCATTTCAATTTTCATTCTGGTTGGTTTTCTTCTTTTACTCATGCATATGCCCCACAACTGACAAACCTTCCGTAATTACGAGAAGCAGAGACGATCGTTCCCGATTAAGAAAAAAACATTGTCGTTCTACAACTCAGGTGAAGCAGTTGCTCTAAAGAAAGTCGGAAGTTTCAAAATTTGTGTAAGGTCAAAAAAAGTATTTTGAACGGTAAACAAGTGTCTTTATTGGAGACTAGTTTATAAATTGGATTTATAACCAGGAACTGTTTTTGCCCCAAATTTGGTAAGTATAGT
>JABUQX010122185.1:0-10000 GCA_015478945.1 Trachelipus rathkii | reverse complement strand
GGTGAAAGTAAATTAATTTCTCAAACCTATGATGGAGCTGCTACCATGTCAGGCCATCTTCATGGTTTACAAAGTAAGGTAAAGGAAAATTATCCATCTGCAGTTTTTGTACATTGTTGTGCACATGTGTTGAATTTAGTTTTATCTCAAGCATGTGGAAGTATTAAGGAATGTAAGTTATTTTTCACGGTTTTAAGTGGTTTAGGAAGTTTTTTTCGCTAAATCGCCTAAAAGGACAAGTGCACTTGATGCTATAGTTAAAAGAAGGTTTCCAAAAACCGCACCAACTAGATGGAATTACAGTTCTCGCTTAGTTCATATTGCCAAAGAAAATAGATCTTTATTGATTGAGTTATTTGATTAAATAATTGATAATGTAGAGAATGGGATGGAATAACTAATCAATTCCGCCAATTGGATTCAAAGCACAAATTAGGTGATATTTAATTTAATCTTTCTTACTTGAAGCATTTAGGAAATATTTTTCCTTTACTGAGTTTTAAATTTAATGCCTGTCAGGTCAAAATTAAGGGTAAAAGAAATGTGCTAATGACGTTAGGGAAACTACTAATTGATGGAGGGAAAATGGAAGAGGATTTCTCCCTAAAATATTGACCAATGTTAAAGGAAATTTTTTCCATTCAGAAAAACATCAGATTACTAAAGAAATCTATATATAAAACTCACATTTTTCAAAAGTGGAATTCTATTTAAGGACATATTTCCTTCCCCTAATACATTATTTTTTTAAAAATATAAAAACTCTCTAGGATTGTAAGATTAATCTAAATAAAATTGTAGTACTACTTTGGTGACTATTGGATGAGCCAAGAAAAAAATTTATTTTTTTTTCTTTTATATATTTTAGTGGACCAATTCACCCCACAAAAAAAGGTGGCCCTGGTCACCCCGCCCGATGCTACCTATATTATTGAACAAATTTTAAAAAATTTAAATTTATATGAAAAATATGAATTCAAAAAGTGTCCTATTCACCCCTGAATGGGCGTGAATTAGCGTACAACCATATTTTTAATTCTTAATTATGTTTCATTAAAGACCTCTATTATACTCTTCATCATTTTTTTATAATAAACAGTTACCTATATTAAGGAAAAAATTAAATAAACTTAAATTTTTATGCAAAATATGAATTCCAAGAAGTGTCCCTATTCACCCCCGAATGAGTAGAATTAGCGGACACCAACACCCCGTTTTTTAATTGTTATTTTTAGGTATCATTAATTGACATTTTTAATACTTATGGCTAATTTTAATATAGTAAACAATTACCTACCCTTATATTAAGTAAAAATTAAAATTAAAAAAATTAAAATTTATAAACTACTACAATTAAGCAGATGTCCCAATTAACCCCATATGGTGTCCCTATTCACCCTATCAAGGAAAGTTCGAATGAGCTTCATTTAAACTAATTAACTAGGATTTATTAATGAATTACAATTATTTATTTATTTTGGTTGCTTATGAACCTTCTTTGTGCCCGTGTAGGGATGAAAAAACGCGAAAAAATGTATATATTAGGGAAAAGGAGGCGAGAACAAGTTTATACTTAACACGTTTGATCCATGTCACAATAATTGTTGAGTGATTTTTCAAAATATGCCATGTCAACAATAATGTTGACAGTGTTTTCACCGTTCAGGCCATGTCATCAATATTCTACGACATTCTATATAATATTAAATGATCGTACAACAATGTTGGTTACACAGTCAATATTACTTGCTTTAACCCTGCTCAGGTAGCCCTCTTTAAAAATCCACATAGTTGGTTAACGTTGGTCAAATTTTCACGGCTTACTTAACCTTACTTAAACCTTTATTTTGATAAACTAGTTTATTGTTTGATTATATTTGTGATGCATACATCTTCAAAGTGATGACTGAGACAAACTTTCATGAAAATAAAACTGTTTAAATGCTTTTCTAAAAAACACAATAGTACTTTTTTTTTTAAAAGAAATAAAAAAAAAAAAGATAAATTGTCATGCATATAAAAAAAAACAAAAACTTTTTTTAATTAAAATTTTTATGCCAAATAAACAAAAAATGTGTTGAAATCATCGATATTTTCATCCACATCGCCATTTATGACTCTACTGCCTCCAAGAAATGAAATGAAAGTTAGCTCTAATTTTTTTTATGTATAAATGAAATATTTCTATCTACATATGCAAAATATGTGCATTTTAGGTATATATATATATATATATATATATATATATATATATATATGGTGTGGTGGGTTGTGAATATAACAAATATATATATATTATAATATAAGGGTCGATAAATATATAGGGGTTGAACGGGTTGCAGGATCAAACAACCTATGAAGTGACGAGGTACTTGCACAATCCTCATCGTCATCAATCTCAACTATATTTCTAATTTCTTGGAGTAAGAACTATTTCTCTTTTCCTTTTGTTCATATTCATATTTCCAAAACATTCCGCTATTTTACTAACAAATCCATCACTCTCTACGGAGTCATATTCCACGTCATCCTCACTTTCACAGTCTGAGGATTCAAAAAGAGAATTCCCTTCCAAATATGAATTAGACATATATATATATATTAATATAATATATATATATATATATATATATATATATATATATATATATATATATATATAATATATATATATACTATAATTATATATATTATATACATATATATATAATAGTAATGGTTGAGCATCGGAATTTGGTACCGCACCGCATTAGAGTATGCAAAGCACTAGAGTTAGTTCACCACGCACCGCACCTCAAAAATTATTTTTGTCACGCCACACCGCACTAGAATAAGCACACCACGCACGCACCTAAAAAAGATTATTTTGTCAACCGCACCTCTATATTTCGATGCGCAAATTGCGTTATCGCACCGCCACCGCACATCACCTCTACTAATTTTAAAAAATCGCCACCCACACTGGGTCATCATGAAAATTATGTACTGCACCGCACCGCATCAAAATAAGCGCACCACGCACCGCACCGCACCCGGTGCGTCGGCCAACACTATAAACTGCACTACACTAAACAGACATAAAGGATATCCGTCGGTAATATATACCACAGATAAAAACATAAACGGTAGACATTGGTAAATTCTACCACAAACTTTCCCCCACGGAGCCCACAGTGCATAACGTGGATCTATTATGTTGACAGCAATATCTATTACCACCTAACTCCCCCAATATCATGACGTAATGATTTTAGAAGGAAAAAAACAAAAAAAATTGCTCAAGCGTTTGGTAATTTTTACCCTCGGCTACCTGAAGCATGCTTAAGGTCCTTGGCCCCCCAGAAGATTTTATTTTTTTTAAATTTTTTTTTATGCAAATGTAGCCCAATTCAAATTTTTGTTTGCATTTGAAAAGAATGTGAAAAAACTAAAAACTGAAATTGAAAAAAAAAAAAACTATATAGCTCATTTCTATTTGAAGATTAAAAAATGAAAAAATACAAGTCATTTCAATAACAACGTGGTAGACCAAGTGGGAGATCCTTCAATAGAAATTAGGTAGGAGATTCAGTTTTCTTTGGAACAATCTAGCACGCCCTGTGAGCGTCACAGCTTCTAGCACTTCTAGCATGGCATATCCTACATCATAGAATATACCCGAGAATCGGTGTCTATCTTCAGGTTAATCCTCTTCAAAAACTGGCCCTGTGGTGTGATGGTGCTGCTGCCTACCCCCGGGAGGTTTCACGCTGCTACGTCCAAGGAGGGAGGGGTCTGAGCCCCCAAAAACAGGAAAAGGACTTAGAAGGTTGAAATTTGTGAGTGAATAGAAGAGAACAACTGAAATAGAGTAATGAGTTTACATTAGGTGCCGGAGTTGGAGCTGAGGATGGAGCCAGACTGAAATTTTGGCTCCAGTCACATATTGCCAACTCAATTGATGTGTTTATATATGTTTCAAAGGACAATAGATTCCGAATTTGGGGGCTTCAACAGCCCCAAATGAGTTTGAGGTGCCCCCCTTGAAGGGGTCCCAGCGTGAAAAAAGAAGAAAAGCACAGAGTGAAGGGCAGAGAGAAGAAGTAAGAAGAGAGAAGGTAGGAGAAGAAGTCTCATATGGATGGAGCAAATTGAGGTGGATTAAAGCCAGCTGCTGAAGCAGGAGTTAGAAGAAAAGCACAGAGTGCGTTGCCGAGAGAAAAGATGAAGGAAGAAAAAAGAAGTCTCCTTGTGCCGGAGCAAAGGAGTCATTGCATTTATCGGTACAGGCACTGGTGGCGGGACCGGTGCCGTGCCGAGTTAGTAAACATGTACTTAAGCACCAAAATATTTATATATATCCATATGTTTTCAGTGATGTAGATCATGAATAATAAAATATATTGTAAAACAAATATTGTTGACATGGCACACAAATATACTAAAAATTAACAAACATCATAAAAGTAACTTTATCCTAACACCTAGAACCTATTTTTATTACCAAACATGTTCCTTATTGCTATTTTCATTTGTTAAATTAAAAAAATGAATTAAAAATAAGGAACATTATGTAAAAAAACATTGTCAACATACAGTATATATTGTTGACATGGCACCCTGAAGGTACTCAAAAAAAAAAAAAAAAAAAAGAGAGATTTCCTCAAAAAATATTACGATTTGGACACTAAAATTATCAATAAACCTATTATTTTACTTCATATAATGTATTTATCAAGTAAAATTTTTTTGGCCTGGTTCCAACCACCCACCCATATTTTTTTTGTTAACAGATGAAGGTTCCAACCACCCACCCATATTTTTTTTGTTAACAGATGAAGGTTCCAACCACCCACCCACCCATATTTTTTTTGTTAACAGATGAAGGTTCCAACCACCCACCCATATTTTTTTTGTTAACAGATGAAGGTTCCAACCACCCACCCATATTTTTTTTGTTAACAGATGAAGGTTCCAACCACCCACCCATATTTTTTTTGTTAACAGATGAAGGTTCCAACCACCCACCCATATTTTTTTTGTTAACAGATGAAGGTTCCAACCACCCACCCATATTTTTTTTGTTAACAGATGAAGGTTCCAACCACCCACCCATATTTTTTTTTGTTAACAGATATGTTTACCATATTTTTTTTTTATTAACAGATGAAGGTTCCAACCACCCACCCATATTTTTTTTGTTAACAGATGAAGGTTCCAACCACCCACCCATATTTTTTTTGTTAACAGATGAAGGTTCCAACCACCCACCCATATTTTTTTTCTTAAGACATTGCATGAGTCTTATTTTTGTAATTGACTTTTCAATTTCTTATTTAAAATTTCAGTTGACTTTTCCATTGCCTTGTTATCTAGTTTGTATGTTCTACCAGTTGCAGTTACTGGATCAACAACACAGAGAACATCAGTGGAATGTACAACTAAAATATCAGGTTGTTGTAGATATTTAAATGAAGCTGATGGTCCACTTGGGTGTAAGAAAGTTACCTTAACTTCATCATTGTCAGGTTCAGTGTTTAAAACACAGGATAACCACCATTGATTATCATACTTTACTGTCACAAATCCTTTGATGTTCTCCAGTCCTGATTCTCTGTCTTTATCACTTACTTTTACTATTCTTTCAACTTCATTTGCATTAGAAACTGTTTTCACTTCTATTTCTGTTTGAGAAATTGGTACAAAGCTGTGTAGTTTTTGTGTTCCTTTAATCGTATTTCCATTCTCAAATCTTGTTTCTAAATCATACATTTCTTTTGTATATTCTTCAAGTGAAGAATATAAGAAATGTATTCCTTTAATATTTTCTTTTGCAAAATCAAAAAGTTGCTTTGGTGTCATTATTTGTTCATTATAAGTATGTTGTAGACTTGAACGGGCTGCTAGTCTTTTAATAGTGCCACCTAAGCCATCACAGGGACCTTTCCCATGTGAGGTGGCAAAAAAGTGCCACTCGGCTTTAATGTTAAAATCTTGCTCATGAAAACATTTAAAAAATTCTTAGTTTTTATATTGAGAAATTGCTCCATCTGTGATGTATGTCATATGTGAAATTTGTACAGTCTGTGAGAAGTTTTGTTTAAGAAAATTTATCAGCTTTTTCTGGAAAACATGGACTGCTACAGTATCATGTTTTAAACAGTCTGAGATGATAACGACATTAAAATGCTCTACTTTATTATTATCTTTGTAGTAGCAAATAAAAGGATGAATTGTAGCCTGAGCATTGTTCCAGTGGAAGCCTTGAGCAGCATCCTGCAATATAAAGGAATAATTTTCAGAAAAATCGCCACTAACTAAAAGTTCTCCTACCTTCAAAGATTCTTTTTTTTTTTCCTAAAAAATGAAGATTGCTCTTTTGCAATATAGTCATGGTCCCTGAGCTTGATAAGAGCAGTTGAAAATGTATCAATAAAGTCATTAGTTGCTTTTGAAACTGTTTCAAGTTTTGTTCTGTCTGTCATTAGCCATTGTTTATAAAGTACATCATCAATCATATTGGTATTGAAAATGTCAAATAGGTAGGTCTCCAGTTCACTAATTCGGTTTTCACAATTTGAACACTTACCAAAATGGCAGTCATATAATGGAGGGTTACATAAAAGCACTTTTAAGCATTGTTTATAATCCGTCAAATGCCACAGTTCCCCTTTTGTTAATGCATCAATTCCTGTTCCTGTAATCATTAACTTTACATTTTGATGTATTGTACAAACGCACATGTTATGAGTTCACTTGCACCTTGCAGGATACATTCTTTAGGTCTGAGGTCAGCGAATTTTGAAAAGCCTGTTTTTATATCTGGATATTGTGTCTTAAACAAATTATATGCTTCTTTTAAATTACATAGTATTAAATATTTCTGCTCTTGGACTCTCTCACCAAACTTGAAGACTGTTTTATAGTTCTTTTTCCCAGGCATAATTCGACTTATTTCCTCATTCTTATAAAATTTGATAACATCTTCAACTGTCTGCCGCGGAAACACAGATTTTCTCGTACTAGGCATTGCTAGTACTCCTTGTTCTTTAACTAGCTTTTTAGCTGCTTTTGCCATGTAATTTGTGGCTCCAAATTCTTTTTCAACTTTTGAAATACTCCAGCTTCTTGGTTAAAATTTCCACTTTCTCAGCTCTACACTCACATACATTGAACTTCTCTTTTAACTGTCTTATGATTTCTGCTTCATCAGTATTAACATCCTCTATTGAAATACATTCTTTAAAAGTTTCAGGTGGGTCGATGGATCCCATTTTTTGTTCCCATTTCTGTCTTATTTTCTGCAATTTCTGTTCTTTATACCTAACTCCCTTCTCTAGCTTTTGTCTTTTAATAGGGGTTTCATTAATGAGATCGAGGGACTCATTCAGAATCTCCAATTCTGTGCTAGGATCAGTGAAACATTCTTCAGAAGTAGTAGAAGAATTTTCGTCACAGGATTCATCTGATGGAAATGAAACGGATGAAGCCACAGATTCAGATAGTTTATTTCTGCATGTAGGACAAATTTTTTGGCCAATAGTTATTCCAGAATGTGGATATTTCTGTATAAAGTTCTCTGTAACAGTTCGAAGTCCTTTCTTTATTTTATTTTTGTGGATTTTAAAGGGGTCACAACATGGTAGGCTAACTCTTCAAGTTTTGATTTGTGATTCATTCATTTTTCAAAGAAACTTCTAGTACCAATATTTTAAACAATTTATAGCAATTAATAATTTAATTAATAAGAATAATTATTAAGACAATGTATACTGAAATAAAATGGACAATAGAAAACCTGAAAAATAGAGAAGAGGAAAATATTAGTCTAATACATAAGTCAATAATACAAGTTGTTACATTTAAAACCAAGTTCTTATTGGTTATTCACACAAAGTAAATACAATACACCTAACTATTTTAAATTTATTAAAAATGTTTCATTAATGTTTTTTATTTAAAAAGTAAGATTTAGGTATGGTATAAGCTTTAAACATTAAGGTTATATTCAGAATATATTTAGGTATATATATATTATCATTTTCAAAATAACATTATGCAGAAAAACCCTTATTTCATCTAGTTCATTAATTCTCCAAAACCAAATTTTTATCACACCTTTACCAAGGTCATATAAATATATGGGTAAAATTTTAAAAAAAACTCGGTTATGGGGTGTTTTGACCTACAAAAGGTCAAAGGTCAAATATGAGGTCAACTTTTTTATTTGACCTCTGATGTCAAACTTGTATAGAATAAAGTTTTTAGAACTATTTAATACCTTTAAAATGGTATATTAAGCATTTTTGTAAGTTTAACACCTGCCGAGATATTCAAGTTTTAATAACAGTAGTATTAGCAAAAATTTGATTTTTTTCCACAAAATACATGTGAAAATATTGTTGGAACTATGCAACTTACAGACCTAATATATACACCATTCAATTCCTCTCATCGAGATCTTTCAATATATCAAGTATAAAAGAAATCGGTTACAGTCACTGTCAATTTCACCAAAAAATTGGGTGATTTTACCTGTTATACCATCTTTTTTTTTTTTTTACCAAGAGTTATCCCCTTCCCTTCAAGTACTCCTCCCTCTCTTCATCTTCAAGGTTTCCAGTCCTCCACTTCAATAAAAATGGTGGAAATATTTTGTTAGATTTATTTTATCCTTGTGCTTTCTTTAATGAAATTTTTTTTCATTTTTTAATTGATTTACCTCTTAATTTTAAAAAAAATTTGGTATACATAAAATTGGAAATCAAAACTCCAAAGCCTAAATTTTGAGGGAATAGCAATAAGTCTGTTTTGATTTTTATTCCAAAATTCATTTGGTAATACAGGCTTTTAAAAACGGTAGTTTATCACATTCAGTGGACAAGGTTGGAAACAAACTGACTAAAGAATGCTCATCTCTGGATGCATTTAATTCTTTTTCTCTCTTCTGATTCTTTCACTTCCAACAAAATCCCCCTGATCCATATCCTTTTTCTCTACCAACTTCTGGTGATCATGCCTTTAAACCTAACCTAGCCTTTTTTCTTTATCAGGACTTCTGGTGGTCATGGCTTT
This sequence comes from Trachelipus rathkii, assembly GCA_015478945.1. Classification (NCBI taxonomy): domain Eukaryota; kingdom Metazoa; phylum Arthropoda; class Malacostraca; order Isopoda; family Trachelipodidae; genus Trachelipus; species Trachelipus rathkii. The sequence continues at coordinate 946 of JABUQX010122185.1, read as the reverse complement.
AGCTAACTAACCTAACCTTTTTCTCTCCAACTTTTTGCGAGTTATGTCTTAAGCATAACCTAACCTTTTCTCACCATCATGGTGGTCATGTCTTTCAACCATGATAGCCTAAATATTTTGGGAAGAAAAAGAGATCTTCCTTTTGTTGAAGGCTAGGAAAAAAGTAGATTGAATTCATGTTAATAATTTAACGTAATAAAGAAGTCAAATTTGTTATCTTTTTTTTTTTTAAATTGAAGAAGGGAAAAGTCATTAATAATATTGAAATGAGACTCTAATGAGCCTCTTTTGACTTTTAAGCCTAAATTGAAACCCAATGAAACAAAAAATTAAAATATATTAAAAAGGATGTATGAATTCCTTTCAATGTCTACATTTATATTTTTGTATAGGCTATTTTATCTTCGCAATTTAAAAAATTTAAAGAACCATTCAATATTGCCTATTATAACATTTTAATTGTTTTATCACGCAGGAAGGTTTTATAATGCATTGTGAGGTATATTTAAAAATTTCTTGATCACATTTATTATGTATGGATAATAGAGCGAAGTTGGAAATTAAGGATGACACTATAGAAGTTCAAGAAGACTTTCAAGAAACAATGGTCAAAGCTTTGAACAAAATTCATGTTGGAAGAGGTTCCGGTAAGAATTTATTATATATCACATATTATTATGTTAATTACTTACTATTATTATGATTATATAATTATTTTATTCTATATTATTATTATATATAATTAATATTTTATAATATTATTTATAAATATTGTAATGCTGTTTAATAAAACTTAATCAATTTACAAATTATCATTCCCACAGAAAGAATAATTACACAACTATATGTCAAGATAGCGGATTGAAATGAAAGCTGAGCCATTGAGTTATACAGAAGAAAATATTTGGGACTGATCAACTTATTGATACAAATTCAGCTCTCTCTC
>JABUQX010122184.1:37500-39585 GCA_015478945.1 Trachelipus rathkii | reverse complement strand
TTTTACCACAAGGGAAACATAACAGACAAGCAATTTTACCACAAGGGAAACATAACAGACAAGCAATTTTACCACAAGGGAAACATAACAGACAAGCAATTTTACCACAAGGGAAACATAACAGACAAGCAATTTTACCACAAGGGAAACATAACAGACAAGCAATTTTACCACAAGGGAAACATAACAGACAAGCAATTTTACCACAAGGGAAACATAACAGACAAGCAATTTTACCACAAGGGAAACATAACAGACAAGCAATTTTACCACAAGGGAAACATAACAGACAAGCAATTTTACCACAAGGGAAACATAACAGACAAGCAATTTTACCACAAGGGAAACATAACAGACAAGCAATTTTACCACAAGGGAAACATAACAGACAAGCAATTTTACCACAAGGGAAACATAACAGACAAGCAATTTTACCACAAGGGAAACATAACAGACAAGCAATTTTACCACAAGGGAAACATAACAGACAAGCAATTTTACCACAAGGGAAACATAACAGACAAGCAATTTTACCACAAGGGAAACATAACAGACAAGCAATTTTACCACAAGGGAAACATAACAGACAAGCAATTTTACCACAAGGGAAACATAACAGACAAGCAATTTTACCACAAGGGAAACATAACAGACAAGCAATTTTACCACAAGGGAAACATAACAGACAAGCAATTTTACCACAAGGGAAACATAACAGACAAGCAATTTTACCACAAGGGAAACATAACAGACAAGCAATTTTACCACAAGGGAAACATAACAGACAAGCAATTTTACCACAAGGGAAACATAACAGACAAGCAATTTTACCACAAGGGAAACATAACAGACAAGCAATTTTACCACAAGGGAAACATAACAGACAAGCAATTTTACCACAAGGGAAACATAACAGACAAGCAATTTTACCACAAGGGAAACATAACAGACAAGCAATTTTACCACAAGGGAAACATAACAGACAAGCAATTTTACCACAAGGGAAACATAACAGACAAGCAATTTTACCACAAGGGAAACATAACAGACAAGCAATTTTACCACAAGGGAAACATAACAGACAAGCAATTTTACCACAAGGGAAACATAACAGACAAGCAATTTTACCACAAGGGAAACATAACAGACAAGCAATTTTACCACAAGGGAAACATAACAGACAAGCAATTTTACCACAAGGGAAACATAACAGACAAGCAATTTTACCACAAGGGAAACATAACAGACAAGCAATTTTACCACAAGGGAAACATAACAGACAAGCAATTTTACCACAAGGGAAACATAACAGACAAGCAATTTTACCACAAGGGAAACATAACAGACAAGCAATTTTACCACAAGGGAAACATAACAGACAAGCAATTTTACCACAAGGGAAACATAACAGACAAGCAATTTTACCACAAGGGAAACATAACAGACAAGCAATTTTACCACAAGGGAAACATAACAGACAAGCAATTTTACCACAAGGGAAACATAACAGACAAGCAATTTTACCACAAGGGAAACATAACAGACAAGCAATTTTACCACAAGGGAAACATAACAGACAAGCAATTTTACCACAAGGGAAACATAACAGACAAGCAATTTTACCACAAGGGAAACATAACAGACAAGCAATTTTACCACAAGGGAAACATAACAGACAAGCAATTTTACCACAAGGGAAACATAACAGACAAGCAATTTTACCACAAGGGAAACATAACAGACAAGCAATTTTACCACAAGGGAAACATAACAGACAAGCAATTTTACCACAAGGGAAACATAACAGACAAGCAATTTTACCACAAGGGAAACATAACAGACAAGCAATTTTACCACAAGGGAAACATAACAGACAAGCAATTTTACCACAAGGGAAACATAACAGACAAGCAATTTTACCACAAGGGAAACATAACAGACAAGCAATTTTACCACAAGGGAAACATAACAGACAAGCAATTTTACCACAAGGGAAACATAACAGACAAGCAATTTTACCACAAGGGAAACATAACAGACAAGCAATTTTACCACAATGGACAAATAACAGACAAACAATTTTAA
>JABUQX010122184.1:22500-32500 GCA_015478945.1 Trachelipus rathkii | reverse complement strand
GTCTCCCTCTCTCTCTCAAACACACACACGGCCCTTTCTCTCTCTCTCAGCACACACACACACATCTCTCTCTCTCTCTCTCACACACACACACAATCCCTCTCTCTCTCTCTCTCTCTCTCTCTCTTCTCTCTCTCTCTCTCTCCTCTCTCTCTCTCTCTCTCTCTCTCTCTCTCTCTCTCTCTCTCTCTCTCTCTCTCTCACACACACACACTCTCTCTCTCTCTCTCTCTCTCTCTCTCTCTCTCTCTCAAGCACCCACACGTACATGCAGCATCTCTTTTCTCTCTCTCACACACACACAGCACCTCTCTCTCTCTCTCTCTCTCTCTCTCTCTCTCTCTCTCTCTCTCTCTCTCTCTCTCTCTCTCTCTCTCTCTCCCTCTCACACCCTCACTGCTCTCTCTCTCTCTCAAACACACACACTGGCCCTTTCTCTCTCTCTCTCAGCACACACACATACATGCGGCCTCTCTCTCTCTCTCACACACACACACAAGCCCTCTCTCTCTCTCAAGCACCCACACATACATGCGCATCTTTCTTTCTCTCTCACACACACACGCACACACATGCTCACTCTCCTCTCCTCTCCTCTCTCTCCTCTCTAAAAACAGCAAACACAACCCTTCCCTCGCCACACGCAAATCCCTTGATTCTCCTCTCTCCTCCTTCTTCTCCAGCACACACAAGGTTACAGCTATATAAAGATACTATGGTGAGAATATATTATAAGATGGTACAGCATATAGCGTATATATATACATATATGACAGAAGCAGTGAGGTATGAGTATGGTATATGGCATATGGCAGGCAGGCAGGGTGTGCCGAGTGTTGCAGTGGCTCGATATGGCCCGGGCAGTATGCGGCAGGTGGTGGCTATGGCGGCGGCGGCGGGAGAGCAAGAGCGCAGGCGTTATAAGGCGGTGACATTTAGCGAACGTATGTCCTCCGGCAATCCAACCGCCAGCAAAATGTTCCTTCCGGACCACTTCTCTATTCATCAATATTCCGATATCCATGATAACACACTGTGAATTTCCTGGCAAAAGAACCAAAGAATCACTATGACTTCATGGATAAAAATAATTGAAAAAATATTATTACTGTTATGTTGTAAATGTAATTAATTAATAAACAAAAATAAAAAAAAAATTAAATTTAAAAATATTAAAATAAACTATAAAGTAAGAAATAAATAAATAGATTAAAAATAAACAATGAAATTGAAATACAATAAAAAACAACAAATAATAAATACTTTAATCAAAGTTTAAAAAAAAAAAAAAAAAAAGTTTTAAAATATAATGTAAAATCATAATGACTTTCATTACATTTCTTCATATAAAAAGTAGGGTTGGTGATTTTTTTTTATTTAAAAAAACAAACAATTTTTTATTTTTTTTTATTTTTTTGATTATTTTGATTTTTTTGATTTGTGACGTCACGCGAAATATAATTTGTAAGCAAACTTTTTTTTAAGTTCGATATAGTATTATTTTTTAAGTGATTTATTGAATTTTATTCATTCTATATAAATCAAAATGGAAAATCAGGAATGGTAATTAACTGTGAAATAATAAAAAAATTGTGTTTATACTAAATTTTACTTTGGGTTAGCTATAAACATTCATAAAATAGGGCCTAGACGCTGCAGCTGGCAGATGGGCCTATTGACTATCCCATTCAATTAAAATATATTAAAAACTTCATAATATATATATAGTTTTATTTTAATTTTTTTTATTTCTATTGAAATTCACTTAATATACAAAAAAAAAAAATAAAAAGATAAAAAAAAAAAAAATCCAAAAAATCAAAAAATCATGATTTATACAAAAATCAAGTAAATTAAATTCATTTGATTTTTTTTCGTGCCATCTCTGATAAAAATTAAGGAATTACAGAAATACAGGTTATGAATTTATAAGAATTTTTCATATTGGTTACTTTTGGTGGGAGAGTTTGATGGGGTGCATAAAAGCCGTGTTGATTCCCCGCATCCTGGTAGTACAGATATTAGGATTTGAAGAGCAATCTATTTCATTATGTATGAAAGAATGTATGAAATTTTCATACATTCTTTTCTCCTCTATTTCAGATCATAGTGGTTCTCTTTTTTTCTTTTTTTTCTAAGTTACCACAACCGCTCATAGTCAGAGTGCTAATTGAGGAGAAAGTGTTAAATAATAAATAAGGAAAAAAAACACACACACACGCACACACACACACACACACAGACACGCAAAGCCCACCTAATTCAAACTTTGCATGCAAGAACAGATACAAGGTTTAAATCGAGGGAAATTAAATTTTGTAGAAAACCCAGAAGATGGAAGGGAATTCCCCAGATCAGAGGTGCCTGAAACAAAAGTAAGCACCACAGCGAACAGGCCTGGAGTTTTCAATGTCCACAAAGAATTCATGTGCAGACACTGCACTCCTTGCGCAAAGAGGGCATCATAAAAGAAATGGAGTAGGAGTGGTCAATTCCTTCAAGCACTTCAAATAAATAGAAAAGTAAGAACCAGTTTCTAGGCCTTTTGGACTATCTAAAAGACGGGTGGCACCTGAGCCTTCTTCCCCATCAGATATAAGAGCAGTATTCCATACAAAGGAGGGTGAGATCCCATTTTTTGTTGGAATAAATGGGAAGTGGAAAAAAAAGGTTGAGTACCCCACTGGAAAATTCTATATATATCAGCAAGAACATATCGAAAAAACTAAGGCAATAGGCATCTCTAGATGTAAAAGAGGGAGCAAATTTGAAATGAGTAGAACAATTGACTATTAAAATGAGTAGAAGAATTGACTATTGAAATGAGTAGAAGAATTGACTATTGAAATGAGCAGAATTGACTATTGAAATGAGCAGAATTGACTATTGAAATGAGTAGAAGAATTGACTCTTGAAATGAGTAGAATAATTGACTATTGAAATGAGTAGAAGAATTGACTACTGAAATAAGTAGAAGAATTGACTATTGAAATAAGTAGAAGAATTGACTATTGAAATGAGTAGAAGAATTGACTATTGAAATGAGTAGAATTGAACTATCGAGTCATCTGTATATGAATGGAAAGGGGTTAGATGAGCAGCTGAAGAGATCGTTAATGAAAAGAAGGAATAGAATGGCACAACTGTAGAGCTGCTGAATAGCGAGGCAAAAGGCCAGCGTTCAGTCCCTCGTCTGGATCCTAGGTAACAATTACCTAGAGTAGTTCCACCCCTTAGAATAGGGCAATGCCCTTGAGGTGCATACTTTAAAAAGAAGTTATAGCAGAACCCCGAGTAACACCGCTACTGATAGGGAGGGGAGAAGTATCCTCATCAACAACAGCGTCGATATGGAACAATTAGTAAGAAATTTATACAAAAATAATCAGAGAGAGAAGGAGGAAACAAAAAGAGGGAAGTTGGAAATTGGAGACTCATAATAGTCCCTAAAGGAAGAAAACTTTAAATCTGTAAGATAGGATTTTATACCTCCGGTAGACTTCGGGTGCCTGATGCCATATTGATGATAAGAAATAAGGGAATAGGATACCAGATGATCAAATAAATGAGAGCTTCGAGCGCCTGATGTCATATTGATGATAAGAAATAAGTTAATAAAATACCAGATGATCAAATAAATGAGATGATGAAAATGGTTTCAAAGATCTATCGGGAGATTGTTAGGAGGATCAAAGCTGCTTCCTTTCTTCGCAATAGGTTGAGCATAAGCCCGCTTCCAATAATGAGGTACAGTGTTAATATTGAGGCACAGAGAGTATAATTGAACTAGGGATGGTGTTATCTGAGAAGCACACATCCACATAACTCATGGAGGAGTGCCACTAGAACTCAATTGTCATTTTAAGGATCTATAGATTGCAGCCCATGCATCCGATCAAATATAATCACAGGTAAGGCATAGGTCCCTTGAAATGAGAATATTAACAAGTATAAGAGATGGTTGAAGGTGTCGCCCAGGGTCAAGCTAGAGGGAGAAAAGGGGTCAAAGAAATAAGGCCTTTTAGTTGGGAATTAGAAACAAAACCATCGGAATGAATAAAAGGAGGAAAGGCGGATTTGCAGAAGTTGTTGGAAATGTTTTTTAAATATTTATCAGTAGGAGAACCAAGGAGGTCGGCGTACTTTCATTTAATGAATATCCGCTTTACTCGTCGAATAATATCCCTGCAATGATTCCAAGCTGAATGAGATGTTTTGGCAAGAGGCCAGAAAGAATTGTCAAAGGGGAACCAAAGAGATCAGCACACTTTCGTTGAGTGAGCATCAGCCTTGCTCGTATAATAAATATTCGTGCAGCGATTCTGAACTGAATGAAAATTAGCAAGATTGATAGGAGAACGTCGGGAAGGAAGGTGGTGGAATATTAGTGGCAAGTTTCCTTGAGCTCATGCCGCTATAGTAATTATAGAGAAGAGACCAAACACCACTGTAGCATAGCAAAGGAAATTATAAAGTAAGGCACAACTTTTAAGCTTTTTCGCCTTTGACTCCCCCCTATCCAAAAGACTGGTAAAAACTTGAATCCTTAGGTATGAATGGAAGAGAACCATCAATAGTTGGGATAACTGAGAAGAGGGAAATAGTCTAACAATCTCGCAATCTCGTAACCGTTGTGCCATGAGGTTCCCAAGACATTTTTTGTTTATGTTAAAGCCAAGGATGCTTACAGTGCCAACAGGAGAGACGATAGAACCATCGAAAGAAATAGAAAACTTAGGTGGTCTATTTCTGAGGGAGATTTGTGGAAGTTGAGTTTTTAAAGAATTGAATTTTACAAGGTTGAGAAGATCCTACGGAAAAATTCCATCTAGATCAACAAGAATAGAATCGGGAAAATTAAAGTAAGAGTCAAGTCTGGATGTAAAAGTGAAAGCATATATGAAATGAATAGAAGAATGGAGTGTCGAAGTATCTGAATATGAATGGAAAGTGTTAGATAAACAGCTGAGAATATCGCTAATGAAAATAAGGAATAGAGTAGAGGATTTACACAAAACCTTTAGGATCACTGCAATAGATAGGAAAGGAAGGAGTCCCCATTCAATAACAGTTGATATAGAAGTATCTGAAAGAAAGATAGACAAAAGTAAGCAAAGAGAAGGAGGAAACTCAAAGGATATGAGCTTGAAGAGCAGTGGCGCATGCAATACCAGGTCAAATTCCTTGGTATGATAAGCGCCACCACATCAGACGCCCCATAGTCCCTAAGGGCAGAAGACTATAAATCTGTGAGATAGAATATTATTCTTTCAGTAGACCTCGAGCTCCAAAGGCCTTACTGACAATCGGAACGGAGAGAAAGGGATACATATCCATCTACATATCCATATACATCTCATATCCAAGATATGAGAGTTGAGGATGGTTTCGAAGATCTTAGATGAATACAACTATACAAGTGATATCTACTGGGCAATAATTAGAAGAATCAGAGTTGCTTCCTTTCTTCGGAATAGGTTGGATATATATGTGTGCATGCTTCCGACATTGAGGTGAACTTCGAGTAATGGCACGGAGAATATAATTGAACCAGGGACGGCACCAGCTTAGAAGCACACTTCCTCAAAACTCGGAGAGGAGTACCATGTAGACCACTTACTTTCCTTCCCAACGTTCATAGATTTCAACAAGAACCCATGCACCCTATTAGATGTAGTCGCAGGTAAAGCATAGGTCACCTAAGAGGAGACGGAGTAGAAGGAGTATTGTTGAAGTCATCCAAGCTTGAGCTAGAGGAAAACAGGAGATCAAGGAGACTAGCTCTTTTAGTTGGAGAATAAGCAACAGAGCCATCAGAATGAATAAGATGAGGAAAGGGGAAAGGCAGAGTTGCATAAGTTGTTAGAAATGTTTTATCAAAAGGGGCCAGAAAGATTTGTCAGTAGGAGAAGCAAGGAAGTCAGCGTACCTTCGTTTAATGATCGTCCGCTTTGCTAATCGAATAATTATATCCCTGAAACGATTACAAACTAAATAAAAATTTGCAAGAGTGACAAGAGAAAATTAAATTTTCCACTCAATTCATACTGTTTGTAGCCTGAATGGCACCACAAAAGACGCCTTGTTGCCCCTAAGGGTAGGAGAACATAAATATGCAGGTTATGAGGAGAGAAAGATTTAGACGAAGAAGGAATGAACTTGCTCTTTCCATCAGCTATTACAGCCCTCATCTTATCGGCAGAAGCCAAACCGTCGTTAGAGTTTCAGAATCAAAGCATTCACACCAGGGATAGTTAGCGTAGAAACAACACAATCCTAAAATTGACTCGGTGAATTCTCCAGAAGATACGCTTATGGCAGGATAGAGCTGTTGGATAAAAAAAAGCATTAAAATTAAGACATGTAAGTCTGTAGTCAGATTTACTATTAGGAGTAAAGATGGCGTATGTATGGGAAGAAGGAAAAGTATGGTGAAGAATAGGTCATGGATGATCTGAATTGTTTGGGACAATCAGGAATATATCTAGGTTCCCAAATCAGTATCTTCCAAATAGTCGAAGATGTTAATGATTCGGTCTACTGCTTTCCTCTCCCTCATCTATCAACATGAGAGAACCCCAACCACTCATTGTTGTCTACATCGATACCCCTAAATAGAGTACTTTATCTTGTTAATAATCATGATTAATATGGTAAATGATATATTTTTTACTCATATGTTTTTAGTAACTTAAAATATGTTACTTGTGGCTAACTTATACATAAAACTTTCAGCTATCCGCATCCGCGAATATTGAAAATAGCAATGCAGTACACCTTTAATTATTATTATTATTATTATTATTATTATTATTATTATTATTATTATTATTATTATTATAATATGTCATTATTATTATTATTATATTTTATTATATTATTATTATTTATTATATTATTATTATTAATATTATTATTATTATTATTATTATTATTATTATTATTATTATTATTATTATTATTATTATTATTATTATTATTATTATTATTATTATTATTATTATTATTATTATTATTATTACTTGTTGGCTATAAAATTATTATTATTATTATTATTATTATTTATTATTATAAATCATGTTTGCCTACGAAAATATTTAAAAAACTAATTTAAATAATAATAATAATAAAATAATAATAATAATAATAATAATAATAATAATAATAATAATAATAATAATAATAATAATAATAATAATAATAATAATAATAATAATAATAATAAAAACACAGAAAGATAAAAATCCCTCTCACACTTCTCTAAAAAAAATAAAAAAAAGTTATCAGATTAAAAGTATTTTAATTTATTTATATATTCATTTATCTAGCTATTTGATAAGTTTACTTTTACTAGTTTAACTAGTTTTTTAAACATTAAATATAGTCATCTAGTATTTAAAGTATGGATTGGTAAGATGTACCCTTATATATACAAGAATATATATATATATATATATATATATATATATATATATATATATATATATATATATATATATATATATATATATATATATATATATATATATATATATATATATATATATATATATATATATATATATATATATAAATTGTAGAGGAGTCTACCCCTATACTCGTGCTGCTCGTGCTTAGCACGAGTTAACATTATAGAAACGATCGATCTTTTACAAATTTCATAATGTTACGATAAAATTCTCTTATTTTTTGGGGAAAATTGGTCAAATGAATGAAAATTTTACATATTATATATAAAAGATTATGGCAAAACTAAACCAAAAAATGCAAGTATTAACTAGATTGTGTAAACGCTATTTTTCAATCAATTAAAAAGGTGACTCTTCGTGCTCTAATGAAATAGCGGAGATTGTATGTGTGTGAATTTAGGAATATAATGTTGCCTTTGGCATCTCTTAGTTACATTTTGATGTTGCCACAGGCAAGAAACTACCATTCTCTTTATGTATAAATAAGGCAGACTACTTTAAGTTTATTTTAAACGTATATATATATATATATATATATATATATATATAATATATATATATTATATATATATATATATATATATATATATATATATATATACTCATACCGCGGTTTAACTAACGGACCTCTGTTTAAAACGGTTTCGGAAGCAACGGACAATTTCTGTCTGAGGCGCCTATAAGATCACGGCATATCAACAATACCTCTTCACCATCCATGGTAAATCTGATTTTCACGTTAAAAATGTTGATTTACCAGAGAAAGGCAGGCGCTCAAGTCACCGCAAGCATCGTATTGAATAGATTGACAAGCCAATTCTTATTCACGTTGGCTGCCTTAGAATGCAAATTAAATATAAATTTGAATTTATCGCTAATAGAAACATTAGAGGAAAAATAATTATTATCGACATCTTTATTTTCAAATCACAGTGTACTGACTTCTGATAATCAAAATTTTTTATTATTATTTTTCCCTTACGCATGCGCCGCATGCCAAGCAATAACGATTCGCCCTTGATATATATATATATATATATATATATATATATATATATATATATATATATATATATATATATATATATATATATATATATATATATATATATATTAAAGACGAATATATATATATATATATATATATATATATATATATTATATATATATATATATCTTATAAGAATCTTGAATCTCCTAAACTTCGATGAAGTTCCAGCTTAAAATCCTTCTTCCCCACTACAATAAATCTTGTAAAGTTCAGTTACTGTTCTCCTAACAGAACTGATTTTCATGCCTTTTTGAATATCTTATTACTTCTCACGAGACTGTTATATCTTTTCATCCAAAACTGAGGTCCTCTATTTAGGGATTTCAATGTACACAACACTAAATGGTTGGGGTCCTCTCATATAGTTGGGAGGAAGCCGAATCATTTAGCATTCTCAACGATCTGGAGCAACAACTAATTAAAGAACCAACACACATTCCGATCGTCCCAACCAACAACTGGAACACTTGAATCATGTTTCACCATCAACACTATCCTCTTATAAATACACCCACCTTCTCTCCTATTGGTAAATCTGACCACAACTTATATCTCTTAATTTTAATGCTTTCTCCAACAGCTCCATCCTGCATTATGCGTTTTCTCAGCAATCGGGCTGACTGGGGGCATTGCGTTGCTTCTACGCTACTATAATTTGAGTGACTGCTTTGACTCTGAAGACGCTTCTGCTTCTGCCGATAAAGTGGGCCGTAATCGTTGATGGGATGAGAAGGTTCATTCCTTCTTCGACTAAATCTTTTTCTCCCTCAAAATCCATGGTTCGATCGTGCTTTCACTCTCTGGCCAATCAGGCTAGAGACAGTGCGCATCGGGAGTGGAAAAATTTCGTTCTCCTATCACTCTTACCAATTTTCATTCAGCTAGAAATCGCTGCATGGATACTCTTCGCCTATGTGTCTTTGACTCAAACGAGCTGACCTCCCTTGGTTCTCCCTGGTTGACAAATCTCTTCGGCCTTCTTGCCAAAAACATCTCTAACAACTTCAGTAAATCATCCTTTCTTATTCGCTCTGATGATTCTGTTGCTAATACTCCAACTGAAAAGGCCAATCTCTTTCGGCCTCCTATTTTCCTCTAACCCAACCCCTGGATGTTTCTGGCATTCCTCTTCCTCCTTTTTCTCCTCTCAGGTGTCCTATGCCTTTGCCCGGTGAATACTTTGATCAAAATGGGCTTCTAAACCCATGAACGTAACCAAGGCGGTGGTCCCGGATGGCATTCTTCCCGAGTTTTGAGGGAGTGCTTCTCCGTGCTGACCCTGCCCCTCGTTCAACTATATTTTCTATGCCTCAATACTTTCCCTCAGTGTTGGAAGCACGCGCATGTCCAACCTATTCCGGAAAAAAAAAGAAGCCGCTCTGATCCTTCTAACTATCGCCCTATAGCTCTAACTAACTTGTATTCTATCTAAGATCTTGAAACCCTTCTCAACTCTTATTTCTTCTTACACCATCTGGAA
>JABUQX010122184.1:10000-12500 GCA_015478945.1 Trachelipus rathkii | reverse complement strand
GATTTATATCACATTTTTGAGTATCATTTTTTGATAAACATAACATAAAATCGTTCTTTATACAAAACATCAATCAATATATGTCAACGTAACAAAAGTTTTCACATTAATAAAACTTACTTAGCATCATCTAATATAACTCACAACGACAAACCTGACACATTTTAAGCAAGAATAAAACGGTTAACGTCAACAAAGTTCTACACTTAACAACAGTAAAGCAACTAGCATAACATCCAAAGACGTACCATATTCACACTTTGTCAAGCATATTCTAACATATTATCGTTAACTTTACACTGACACAGTAACATTTTTAACAAAAATTTATCACAACATTGATTAATTATCATACTGATCAACGAATATACCCTAACGTAATAAAGTTTCCACATCAATAAGCTAACATATCGTTACATGAACTAAGGAAATAATGCACAAAGACAAAACCTAACACATCTTAAGCAAGAATAAACTACATTAACAAAGTTCCAAACTTAACAACAGTAAAGTAACTAACACGGCACACAAAACGTAACCTATTCTTACTTTTTCAAGCATATCTCTATCATATTAACGTTAACCGTACCCTGACACTGTAACATCACATTAATAAAGCTTACTTAGCATCATCTGAACTATGAATATAACACCCAACGACAAACCTAACACATCTTAAACAGGAATAAACAGTCATAACAAAGTTTCACCCTCAACTACAGTAAAGTAACTAACATAACATCCAAAAACGTAACTTATTCACACTTGGTCAAGCATGTCTCTAACATAACAATGTTAATCGTGCAATGACACAGTAACATTTAGCAAAAATTTACCATAACCTTGCGTAATTATCATACAGACCAATGAAAGTATGCTAACGTAACAAAGTTTTCACATTAAGAAAGCCACCGTAACATGACCAGAACTAAGAATATAGTATATTACGACAAGCCTGACACATCTTAAGCAAGAATAAACTGCTAACATTAACAAAAGTTCAAACTTATCAACAGTAAAAGAGTCAATAAAGCGAACATAAGCGGGAAGTAAAACAAGTTTTCATTTTTATAACATATAATTTTCATTGAAAAGTGGGTTATATAAATACATAAAAACATATAAATACATAAAAACATAAGTTTATTTTAAAAAATATTAATTCATCTAATCAGAGAACATAGGATTCAAGTTGGGTACGTTCTATATATCTCTCTAAAGATTCAACACCCTTTGAAAGGATGTAAGTATAAATGCCTTCAGCGGTACTAAACCATTTTTCGGCATATTTTGATTCAGCAGCACTCATTCTCTCATACAAGAGAGAAGTAAACTCTTCCAGGCTGATAGTTATTAAAGCATTCCTGTATACTGCATTATACGGGAAACCACATGTTTCGGTGTAAATATCATAGATTACACCATGTGCTATACGTATTAAGTCCTCAAGTATGTCAACATCGTTAAGATGTGATGTTAATTCGTTTTTTATTTTAAGCAATGCTGTAATATTTTCAGGTGTTCGAACTGTGAAACCTATACATGTGCGATAGAAGGTTACACAATCGATGGGTTTCCAGTAGTGACGTACATCAAGGGTTTTAATATTGTCACACGACGAGAACACTACGTCTATTCTACTAGAACCACTTATGTTGTCTTCCCAGTTAGATATTTCACTAAACGTTGATCTTTCGGATAACAAACACTTATCCTCTACCCATGCAGCAGCGATGTCGATAATCTTGATGAATCCATCAGCACAAACGAATAAAGGTCTATTATTTGACCCTTTGGCAGAAATACAAGCAACGTAACGACTGCCATTTGGTTTACGATTAAATATAAATGACACATCATTGGGTATAACGAAGCTCCTCGTGAAGATATCAACAACAGGTGTAGAGATGCGAGGAGATGTCATCGTACCAGTACAGCGAAAAAATGTCCTACTGACGGAAATCGTATGCGTAAACAACCCTTATAGGTAGCTGAGATTCTTTTTCAGCCAACGTAAAGAAAGGCAAACAAGAATACAACGCAAATTGAACTACACTGTCTCGGTATATATTCTCGCTAGACAACAACAACAATAACAACAACAACAACAACAACAACAACAGCAACAACAACAACAGCAACAATAACATAGTACAAGAATAAGTTCTTTATATACCAACCAATGAATATATGCTAACGTAACATTGTTTTCACATCACATTAACATAGCATTACCAGAACTAAGAATATATTGTACACTAACAAAATCTAACACACCTTACGCTAGAATAAACAACTAACATTAACAAAGTTCCATACTTAACAGCGGTAAAGTACCTAGCACAGCATACAAAACGTAACCTATTCACTCTTTTTCAAGCATATCTCTAACATATCAATGTTAATTTTACATTAACAACGGATTTACGTAGCATTTAGAGTATCATACAAAACATTAAGCAATAGTAAAACCTGGAATATTTTTAGGCTTATCTCTTTT
>JABUQX010122184.1:0-5000 GCA_015478945.1 Trachelipus rathkii | reverse complement strand
TTGTCCGACCTACCAGTTTGTTTAATAAATATAATAAGTATTGCATCACTTTATGCAAATGGATAAAGCATAAAATCATTTTCATGTTTCATGTTGAAATTTTCTGAAAGGAGGGGTGTAGTCTAAAAAGAGATAAGCCTATAAAAATATTCCAGGTTTTACTATTGTTTAATGTTTTGTATGATACTCTAAATGCTACGTAAATCCGATGTTAATGTAAATTAACATTGATATGTTAGAGATATGTTTGGAAAAAAAGAGCAGAATAGTTTGATAGTTTGTAAGCATGTGCCAGTAATTACTCTGTTAAGTGTGGAACCCTTTGTTGTCGTTAGCCGTTTATTCTAGCGTATGTGTAAGTTGATTTGGTTATTGTACAATATATTCTTAGTTCTGGTAATGCTATGTTAGTTTTATTAATGTGAAAACAATGTTACGTTAGCATATATTCATTGGTTGGTATATAAAGAACTTATTCTTGTACTATGTTATTGTTGCTGTTGTTGTTGTTGCTGTTGTTGCTGTTGTTGTTGGTTATTGTTTGATTATTTGTTGTTGTCTAGCGAGAATATATACCCTTTTTTTGAACTGATGTGGTTCGTTTGTGCGTTGTATTCTTGTTTATTCTTCTGATTGGCTGAAAGAAAGAATCTCATTACCTATATGGGTTGTTTACGCTAGCAACCATCAGTAGGACATTTTTTCGCTGTACTGGTACGATGACATCTCCTCTGCGCCCCACACCTGTTGTTGATATCTTTACGAGGTCTTTCGTTATACCCAATGATGTGTCATTTATATTTATTCGTAAACCAAATGGCAGTCGTTACGTTGCTTGTATTTCTGCCAAAGGGTCAAATAATAGACCTTTATTCGTTTGTGCTGATGGATTCATCAAGATTATCGACATCGCTGCTGCATGGGTAGAGGATAAGTGTTTGTTATCCGAAAGATCAACGTTTAGTGAAATATCTAACTGGGAAGACAACATAAGTGGTTCTAGTAGTAGAATAGACGTAGTGTTCTCGTCGTGTGACAATATTAAAACCCTTTGATGTCGTCATCACTGAAAACCCATCGATTGTGTAACCTTCATGCGTACGTGTATTAGGTTTCACTGTTCGAACACCTGAAAATATTACAGCATTGCTTAAAATAAAAAACGAGAATTAACATCACATCTTAACGATGTTGACATACTTGAGGACTTAATACGTATACATGGTGTAATCTATGATATTTACACTGAACATGTGGTTTCCCGTATAATGCAGCATAGAATGCTTTAATAACTATCAATTGAAAAGAGTTTATTACTTCTCTTTGTATGATAAATGAGCGCTGCTTTCGAATCAAAATATTTGAAAATGTTTCGTTCAAGGAAGGCATTTATACTTACATCCTTTCAAATAAAAGGAATCTTTAGAGAGATATATAGAATGCAAATTCAACTAATCCTATGACCCAAAATGGTTTGAAGGAATATATTCAAAACAAACTGAGGCTAAAATGTAATTGGCCTTCATGTATTTAACTGGGGTTCTCTTCACTGAAAACTATATGTTATAAAAATGAAACTTGTTTTACTTCCAAAGCTTAGTGTCTTCGTCTTTTTATTTGACCTTTTTACTGTTGATAAGTTTGGAACCCTTGTTAATGTTAGCAGTTTATTCTTGCTTAAGATGTGGCTGGTAGGCTTGTCGTAATATACTATATTCTTAGTTCTGATCATGTTACGATGGCTTTCAATGAAAACTTTGTTACGTTAGCATACTTTCATTGGTCTGTATGATACTACGTTACATGATAAATTTTGGTTAAATGTTACTGTGTCATTGCACGATTAACATTGTTATGTTAGAGACATGCTTACCAAGTGTGAATATGGTACGTCTTTGGATGTTATATTAGTTACTTTACTGTAGTTGAGGGTGAAACTTTGTTAACGTTGACTGTTTATTCCTGTTTAAGATGTGTTAGGTTTGTCGTTGGGTGTTATATTCATAGTTCAGATGATGCTAAGTAAGCTTTATTAAGATGTTACAGTGTCAGGGTACGGTTAACGTTAATATGATAGATGCTTGAAAAAAAGCAAGAATAGGTTACGTTTTGGGTGCCGTGTTAGTTACTTTACTGTTGTTGCCTTGGAACTTGCTACTGCTGACTGCCATTCCTTGCTTAAAATGATGTGTTAGGGCTTTGGTTCCTTTTGCACATTATTTTCTTAGTCTTGTTACGTCATGTTAGTAGCTTTATTGATGAGGAAATTTAATTATGTTAGAGTATATTCGTTGATCAGTATGATAATTAATCAATGTTGTGATAAATTTTTGTTAAATGTTACTGTGGCAGTGTAAGGTTAACGATAATATGTTAGAGATATGCTTGACAAAGTGTGAATATGGTACGTCTTTGGATGTTATGCTAGTTACTTTACTGTTGTTAAGTGTAGAACTTTGTTGACGTTAACCGTTTATTCCTGTTTAAGATGTGTCAGGTTTGTCGTTGTGAGTTATATTCGTAGTTCAGATGATGCTAAGTAAGTTTTATTAATGTGAAAACTTTGTTACGTTGACATATATTGATTGATGTTTGTATAAAGAACTTGATTTTATGTTATGTTTATCCGAAAATGATATCAAAATGTGACCTTAATCACTAGATCAATAGATCACGGTCAGGAGGGAGGTTGGATGCAGGCTGGATGGTGGTTTGATTTAGTGATTTACTGCTTTAAGGTATGTAAACATGTAAAAATTTTAGTAAAAATTTGACTTTAATCAAAGATCAATAGATCACAACTGGACAGGAGGCACAGGAAGGTGATGGAGGGCAGCTTGATTTACTGATTTACTGCTTAGGGTATGTAAAAACGTAAATTTGTAAGTTATAAACATAAAAAGTGTAAGAAATTTTATTTATTTATTTATTTATTTAATTTTTTTTTTTTTTTTTTTTTTTTTTTTTTTTTTTAACCATTATTTTCGAAATCTACAGATCCAATAACATATATAAAGACATCTACATTGTTGTTATACGAATGTTTATTAACTCGGCACCGCAGTGGCTCCAGCACCGGTGCCGGAGCCAACTTCTCAGATTCCAATACCATGTCTTTCTAGAAACTCAACTCTGAATCCTCTCACCAAATTTCAGCTTTATACGATCAATATTTAATGTTTGAAGGAGGGGTCTCTACTGGGGACCCATGGAGACGTAACTTTGTAGGCTGGCCATTGAGGCTACCTCCTATCTAAACACCACCAAATTTTATCACCATGACAATAGATAACTCTAACTTATATAGATATATGACGGAGCCGGCGGCGCGGTGCGGCGCGGTGCGGTGCGGTGCGGTGCGGACTCGGAGTCGCTGAAGGACACGCAGAAGGGTTTAAAAACAACTTCAGAAGACCCCTCAGTAATCACCCTTCACCCAATAATAATAAAGCAACATTGTCACCAAAGTTTGTGTATGGCGCACGCGCTCAGGGGTTCGTCGCATCAAACAGACCGAATTGCCGGACTCTCCAAAATGGCCGGCCTCGCCCAAACGCCCGTTAGCCTAAACTCACCCGCGCAGATCAATCAACAAAGGCGTAAGCGCAATATCGGCGTCCACCCTCGGGGGTGACCACCCTCTATATACATCCTACAGACTTGAAATTTACACGGATTCGAGCTTATCCCATATATAGATTATATTCCAAGTTTGAAGCAAATATCTCTTATACTTTTTGAGAAAAAGCTGGTATCGGTCAAACTCCTGCAATACTACTAGTGCCATAGTAGAACAGAATAAAAGCAGGAAGATCTGTATTTATGCTGAAATTTAATTAACGTTAAAAGCTTCAAGAGGAATTGGTCGTTTTAATATAAATCACGGTATAAATATAAATATGGTCAATAAAATTAACTTGTATATAAAGAGAAGTAGGAAAAAAAGTATTAATATGATATAATATAAAAATTTTACTTAAACTTTTCCTCATTATTAATTAAAAAAGTATGTAAAATATTAAAAGGGAATATAAATTGAAATGTCTTATGGGTAACTATTTTAAATATATTAATTTGAAATTTTAACAATACAGACTTTGATATAAACAAATTCATAGCATTGCGTTTCGATGTAAAGTATATCATATGCGATGTAATGTATATCATATGAAGTAGTTTGACGAAAATTAAATCATACGACCGCGTATCAATATTTTCTACGCGATATGAAGTAGTTCCTTCCTATTTCAGTTATTTATTAATATTAAATTCAGAAGTTTCGTTAAAGATTAAAATCTAATTTAAAAATTATCATTAGCAATTTATATAAGGTTTTTAAGGAATAATATCAGGTCAAACTAAATTAATTTGCGAAATGACAATTCATCATTGGGTCTTTGATTGATAGAATTGTGTTTTTTTATATAAATTTTTTCTGTTTTATTAATTATTATTATTATTATTATTATTATTATTATTATTATTATTATTATTATTATTATTATTATTATTATTATTATTATTATTATTATTATTATTATTATTATTATTATTATTATTATTATTATTATTATTATTACTTAGATAAATTTTAGAACAAAAGGTGATTATTACGAATAATATAACGAAGATTATTATATCACAAAGGTAGTTTTAAAGGTTACTTGAAATTTTGTATAATAATAATAATAATAATAATAATAATAATAATAATAATAATAATAATAATAATAATAATAATAATAATAATAATAATAATAATAATAATGATAATAATAATAATAATAATAATAATAATAATAATAATAATAATAATAATAATAATAATAATAATAATAATAATAATACTAATAATACAATAATGAATAATAATAATGTTGATAAGAATAATAATAATAATGAGAATAATTATGAAGGGAAAATTAAGACGAGAAAGCGTTTCCCCCACGATAAATGCGAAAACGGTTAAACACCCAAATCGATAACTGACGATACCACTG
>JABUQX010122183.1:27500-37239 GCA_015478945.1 Trachelipus rathkii | reverse complement strand
AAATATATATATATAAAATGTATATATAGCAGCAGTATAGCATAGCAGCAGCAGCATGGTTATATATATATGGCTAGAGCAAAGAGTTGGGAGTATATATATATATATATATATATATATATATATATATATATATATATATATATATATATATATATATATATATATATTTTTTTTTTTTTTTATATATATATATACATATTTTTTTGCTATATATCTATATATAAGGTTATATAAGGTTACATATTATAGTAGCAGTTAGAGTATATAAGTTGCTGCATATTGCTATATATATATATATATATATATATATATATATATATGAGCATATATAGCAGTATATATATATATATATATAGCAGTATATAGGCATATATATATATATATATATATATATATATATATATATATATATATATATATATATATATATATTATTATTATTATTATTATACATACACTTATTCCCGCTTAAGCGAGGTAGTGGTACGTGCAGCTAAATACATATTTCCTTCATCTCGCTCACCCATCTCCTCCATTCCATATATATATATATATATTGTAGTCTCTCTCTCTCTCTCTCTCTCTCTCTCTCTCTCTCTCTCTCTCTCTCTCTCTCTCTCTCTCTCTCTCTCTCTCTCTCTCTCTCTCTTCTTCTCCTTCTTTTCCGCATGTTTCTCCTTTCTTCTCAGCAAGCTTAGGCTATTTTTCGTTTTATGCTTTCAATCAAATTTTGTCCTTAACAACATCTGAATTATTATGCTTTCCTTCAATTTTCGTCCTTCTTGACATCAAAGTTTTTCTTAACGCAATCTTTTCCGTGCTTCCTTGCTTCTTTTTAATATATTCTCAAATCTTTCCTTCGCATAAATTTTAACACAATCTTCAACATAGGTTTGTCCGATGTCTTTTTATGTATAAATTCGGAGTCTGATCTGAAACGGCCTCACTCTTTGTCAGTTCGTCTCACCGAATGCACGTCGTCATCCGTTCACTCTCCAGCCTACTTTCGTGATTCGTTTACTTCGCTCCCACTTTTGCAAGCCTACTAAAAGAGTGTATTTTTTTTGTGAAGTGAAGCTTATGATATTTCTACCTCTTAAAGTGTTTTGTCTTAAATAAGCACCTGGATAGGCTCTGAACAGTGTTTTATATTTTAGTTTTTAATATTTGTGTAATATTTAATATTATAAAAAGTGTTTTTGTTTTATTTATATAAGTGAAGAAAGTTTATGGTGCACAGTGTATTTTCTCACAATATTTCTTTCTATGTAATATTTCTTTATAAAATAATTTTAGATATCAGAAATGTTAATGTCGTACATCCCCTATCGAAGGATTTCCTCAGCTTTCTAATTACTTTGTATATTTTTTATAAATTTATTATTAATATTTTTGTTGTTGTTACTTTTATTATTTATTTTTTATAATTTTTAAAATAGTTTTTTGCTACGATTTTGGCTTCTGTTTGTTGCATTCTGTACTGAATAAAAAGAGTATTTCGTCATCTTTATCTTCTCCCCGAGTCAACAATATATATATATATATATATATATATTATAATCATATATATATATATATCTGAAAGATATATATATATATATATATGTTATATATATTATTGGAAAATATAGTATATATATATATATATATATATATGTATATATTATATTTATATATACAGCAGCAGCAGCAGCTGCAGCAGATATATAGTTGGTTATTATTATATATATATATATATATGTATATATATATATATATATATATATATATATAAAGTAGCAAAGAGCATATACTAAGGGTAGTCAAGCCTATATATATATTGTTATATATATATATATATATATATATATATATATATATATTTGTCATATATATATATATATATATATATATATATATTTATACATATAAAGTATATATATATATGTTATATATATATATATATATATATATATATATATATATATATATATATATATCTACTTAAAAAAAAATATATATATATATATATATATATATATATATATATATAGTATATATATATATATATATATAGTATATATATATATATATATATATATATATATATATATATATATATATATATAAAGATATATAAGGTTATATATATTAATATATATATATGGCGGAAAACTGCTAAGCGACAAGATCGCAAAAGCAAGGGGCTAAAATCAATCAATCGTCTGATATTAGTTAGCAAGTACCTAGAGCAGCTTTCCTCCTAGAAAAGGCAATGCTCGTGATGTGCTAAGCTTTTTAAAAATAAGGTACCTGTGTGTTTTTATAGTTATAGAAGCAAATATATATATATATATATATATATATATATATATATATATATATATATATATATATATATATATAGTTACGAAAATGAATTGGTTATGAACCTTTCATCAGGATTCAGAACCGGCACATAAAGCAAGGTCTACTCAAGCGTGGCTCATAGGCATTATTCCCGGTTTTCTGAGGACTGACGATTGACCGTCTGGCAGCACCAAGCTTAATCCTTTGGATTACAAATTATAGTCAGTTTTAGAGCTAAATGGTGTTCTCAAGACGACACACAAATATTTTTTCTTTAAAGGAGCTCTAACGGGTAAAGCGAAGATATTTCCGATGGTGGTCGTGCATGAAGCAATAGACGACTACTCAATAGATTTAAGCCTTGACAGTTTAAACTTTAAATGATTGTTGTATTTTTTAGTCACACAATGGTTGTAAATTATATCGGATAGATATTAAAACTGAATTTATCATTTGCTTTTATTTGACACCATTATTTTCGTGTAAAAGCATTTCTTTTGGAGTACTTGGTATATATATATATATATATAAATATAGTATATATATATATAGCATATATATGTTATATATATATATATATATATATATATATATATATATATATATATATATATATATATATATATATATATATATATATATATATATATATATATATATATATAACCTCATTTCTGGTGAATCAAGGAGCAGTTGATGATGACCCTATAGTATATATATATATATATGAGAGCAGGCATATATATATATATATATATATAGGTATATATATATAGCAGTATATAGTATATATATATATATATATATATATATATAAATATAATATCTATTTCTATAAGAGAAATTATATATATATATATATATATATATATATATATACATGGAGGAAGGTAGGGCACCAAAACCAATGAGATTACTCCAAATTTAACATATATGGAGCAATAGGGTATATAGCTAGGCAATTCAGCGCACAATGGTTCGCCTCCTCCCCTTGCACTCATATCCACATTCTTCTGACACTGGAATAAACTTTCCTTTATCACACACCATAAACACTAGTACTGACAACACTTTCCCATTAAAAAATAAAAATGACAACCATACGATTAGCTTCGGTGGAGCGGCTATCAAAGATAGCCCCTCATCCCCAACTCCTCCATTACCACTTGGGAGTTGACGGGCTCCGGTGGTGAATTTTTTGCCATCACGAAATTGCCTCAATGTTTTGAAACACGGTCTTTTTCCCTCATATATTTCTGAAACTTTCAAAGCCTTTACACTAATTTCCACCTTATTGAACATCACCTCTCCTCCTCTACACCTCATATCTTATTCTTAGAACAAACTAAGATGCTTGAGTATTCTGATAGCAAATCCTATTCTGTTCCCACTTATGGTGTTTATTATCAATTTTCAGAAAAAGGCAGATGTTGTGCCTATGTTCACAATGATGTTTATTCTCATGTTTATGATTTAGTCTTTTGAATTATCTACATCATGGTTCAAGTTATTGTCATTCTACAACTAAATTCATCTGTTCTGTATATTTGTCTCCTAACTCAACTGACTATCCTAAATTTTTCGAATACTTAAACTTCAAATTGGAACACATTCTCTATTCTTCACCTTTCTCTGAAAATATTATTCTTGGTGATTTCAACGTTCACCACCGTCAATGGTTTTTCTCTACTTCTCGAGATACAGCTGGTGAATTTGCCTACCACTTTTCTATCCAGAACGATCTCGAGCAATTGGTGCAGTTCCAAATCGTGTTCTTGATTGACTTAGAGAAGAACCCAACATTCTAGACATTTTCCAAATATCTAATCCTTCTCTTTATTCTCCTAAACTATTTAGTCCTCTGGGTTCCTCCAAACATCTTCTTATCTCTGTATCCTGCCCTACCATTTCAAGTCTTCCGCATGAAAGACCCCCGCTTACAGCTAGTAAATGTTTTTTGCTCTCCGGTGCTGCCAACTGGAATGACTTGCGGTCGTAATCTTTGATTTTCAATGGAATGACAACTGCTTCCGCGGGAGGTGTCCTTCGGGGTGTGCTGAGTGTATTACCGAGATGATTTTTTTCTGGCATGGATGCGTACATCCCATATTCTTTCAATTCAACTAAACCTAAGAAATCTAAGTTCACCACAGGGACGCTGCCTTCAGGAATAACTTTGATTCCCCTTTGAATGACTACTCCTTCCGTGTGGGAGAAGATGTCTCTCGAGTCTCGGAGCGTGATGAGCTCATTACCGGAGTGATTTTCTACAGCATGGAGGTGTTCATTTCATATTCTTTCCATTGAATTAAACCTAAAAAAATCTTACTCTGTCTCTGTTTGTTCTAGCGCTATTCGCCACAAAAAAGCCGCCTTCAGGATTTATATTTCATTCCGAATTCATGCAAAATCTATTCTAAGTGACACAAGAAACTTTTTTCTTCGTGGTAAGTGTAATAATCTTTCTGACTCCTCTTACTCACGTATTTTCTGGGATTTTTCAAAAAATATCAACTCTAACTTTGATTCTTCCTCTTTCCTTCCTCTAGTATCTCTTGACGGCACAACCTCCGTTTTACTTCCTCTAAAGCTGAACTCCTCGATCACACCTTTGAATCTAAATCTACCATAGATAATTCATGTTCAGATTCTATTCCACCTTCTCCATCTCCTCCAACTCATTTATGCCTAACATTGTAATTTATTCTAAGAGACGTTAATTCCATTCTCTGCTCTTGAAAATCTCAAAACTTGTGCTTCGGACCTTGCGTCCTAACTTGGTAAACTTTATCCTCGGTGTCTATATATTTGGACCTTCCCTTCTTGCTGAAAACGTGCACTCATTCACTCTTTGCCGAGAAGAGGTGAGCCCTCTCAACCCTCAAACAATCATCATATCGCTTAACTTCTGTTCTTTCTAAAATTTCGAATTTATCCTTGACAGAAAGATTTGGAATCATCTCAATTCTTCAAATCTTATCTTTGATAGCCAGAATGGCTTTTGTAAGCAAAAGTTTTAATGGCGCTCTTCTTTCCCTTCTTTCCGTTTCTTGGCTTTCAGTACTTCCGCATTTCTGTGAATCTTTTGTTGTGGCGCAAGACATATCGAAAGTCTTCGATAGAGTCTGGTGCAAACCTTTGTGATCTATCTGTCTCTCCTTCGGTGTCTATCCTTCTCTCTGATTTTCTCTCCAGCCATTCTATAGCAGCAGGTGTAGACGGCAATCGTTCATCCTAAAATATATAAATAGTGGCAATCCTCACGGCTCTGCCATATACCCAACTCTTTTTTTTACTTTTCATTAATGACCTTCTCTCAAAAACTTCTTCATCTAACCACTTCTATGCCGACGACCTCACCCTTCATTACTCATTTCAATTTGGAAGATGTACCCCAACAGCAAGTGGCTCACGCAAAAAGGGATGTCTTGGTGCAACTAACCTCTGACCTTTATCGAGTTTCTAATTGGGAACTTGGGAACATGGTTGTTTTCAATGCCTCAAAAACTCAATTCCTCAATCTTGTCTCTCGATTAATCTTCAACACAGGTACAGCATCGAAGACGCAATTCAAACCTTTTTCTGTTCTTAATATTCTTGGTGTTTCTTATTGTGATTTTAATTGGAAGAATCACATTCTCTCTCTCTCTCCTCTCTCTCTCTCTCTCTCTCTCTTCTCTCTCTCTCTATCTCTCTCTTCCTCTCTCTCTCTCTCTCTTCATCTCTCTCTCTTCGTCTCTCTCTTCTCTCTCTCTCTCTCTCACTCTCTTGGAAGGATCGCATTATTTCTCTTTCTAAACAAGCTTCTAAGAAGCCGTGTGTTCTGAGGCGCCTTCGAAATGTTGCTTCCTCTTTATAGGTGTATCTTTAGGTCTCTACTTATGTAGTATGACGTATCTGAGGTGGTTTCAATCATGCAGCTCTTCTTTAAAAGATAGAGTCTAGCGTCTTTTCGTACTTATTAAATATCTTGCTCTTCTTATCATTCTCTTTCAGTCTCTTTCTGCCAGTTTAATCTAGGCGTCACTTTCTTTATACCTTCGCTATATTTAACAAACACTCATCCTAACTCTCTCTCTCTCTCTCTCTCTCTCTCTCTCTCTCTCTCTCTCTCTCTCTCTCTCTCTCTCTCTCTCTCTCTCTCTCTCTCTCTCTCTCTCTCTCTCACACCACACACACACACACACACACACACACACACACACACACACCCAACAACACCACACACACACCGCAACGCACGCACGCACGCACAAAAACGCACACACACACACGCCACAGACAATGTTCTTCTTACTCTCGCAGTAGCATACCTCTCCATGAGAGAAGGGCCCGTGCGACATGCCTTTGCTATTACAATTCACCCTCTTCTTCTGTTCAACTCCATCACGCATAGACATGACCGCTATGTTTCAATCTTAAAATGTACTCCACTTTATAATGACAGGAACACAGATTCATTATATAAATTCCCAACTACCTTTTACTTGCACACTTTCAAACAGCATGCTTCGGGGCATGACTGCCTTTGAATTGGGACCTGTTTTGGGAATTCCCCTACTCTGGTTAAAGTATATATAATATATATATATATATATATAATATATATATTATTATATATATATTACATTATTATATTATATATATATATTATATATATATATATATAATATATATTATATATATATTATAGTATTATATATATAATTTTTATAATATATATATATATACTATATAATAGTATTATAATATATATATATATAATATATATTATATATTTGATATTAGATCTGTTTTGGGAATTTCCACTACCTCTGGTTAAATATATATATATATATATTATATATAATTGGTACTTTGCTCACAAAATAGTTTCCAAGTATGACTATTTTTTATTCATTTTGATTCGTAGAAATATTAATTAAACTTGAATATTTTTTCAAAATTTATTTAAAATAATATCATATAACTATCAAAAGCATATATTTTGCTTCACTTTTATTACTTTTTATTGATTTCTTTCAATGTTCCAAAGATAAAATAATTTCAGACTCAGTGACGTCACGTACGGACACTTTTTCACCTTTCACACCAATCTCTTGTAGATGCATGCATCTGTCAGTTGTTTTGCACGAAACCTCTCCACCGTCTTTGTCCATCCACATCTCAGACGCCTCCACATCCTGGATGTTCTTCCTCTCTTCACCATCGCCGCGCTCACGTTGTCGCTCCATCTAACTTTAGGTCTTCCGACACTTCTTCTTCCCTCCGGTATCCATTCTAGATATCTTCTGGGCACTCGTTGCTCCTCCATCCTCTTAACATGCCCGTACCACCGCAGCTGTCCTCTCTCCACAAGCTCCACCACGCTTCTCACGCCTAAATCCGCCCTAACCTCCTCATTTCTCCTCCTGTCTCTTCTTGTCACTCCTCTGATCAGTCGCAACACGCGCATCTCGCATGCCTCCAACTTGCTATTTGCTCTCGCATTAAGAGCCCATGCTTCATGTCCGTACGTCAGTATTGGCCTCAGTGTACTTGTGTACATCAACATCTTGACTCGTCTCGAAATTTCTCTTTCCTTCAACAATCGGGAACATCATTGCTACTGTCCCATTAATTTTCCAATTCCTTTATTTAATTCCAACATTGTGTCGTTTTCCTCACTATAATGCACCCCAATATTAAATGGTCCGTTGTTCTCAGTCTTTCTCACTCAAACTTACTCCAGAGATCTCACCACCTCGATCAACATACCCTCTTGTCTTCCCTCGATATTATCTCATTACCCCTCTCCTCCAACTCCTCGTCCCAAACCTCCAGAAAAGTTTGCAGTCTCTCTGATTTTTGTGCAAACACACCAAGATATTCCACGATATCCAAACATCTACTTCTCCACGCTCTGTCCGGCAGAGTCTCGACCCACCAACGTGTCTCATGTAATATATGACCGATCGAGACATTGGGAGGACCAACGTTTCCTCTACTCGTCTGTTCTCTTTTCTTTCTTACCCCTTCCTTCTTCTGTCGACTCTTTCCTGATCACACCCCAGTACTTGTTGTGACACTCAAACATTTTCCCTACCGCGACATAGTTCTCTCTGCACTAATTACGTGTTTATAGTCGTCTGTTCAGTATTGGCGTGCTTTTTATTGCTTTTTAATCAATTTTCTCAGGTATTCGCATTACTTCTTTCGCTTCTCAGTTCCCTCCACAATAACTCCCTTGGCACTCTAGTAACAAAGCCTTTTTCATCAGTAGTTCTTACGAAAGCTGCTTGTTCTATATAAATTCCCAATTCTTTTCACTTTCATCTTCGAAATGCGACACAACGGCGATCTACTAGTCGTTCCCCGGTCCTGGAACCATGTGCCCACTCTTCTGCTATCTCCAGCCACTCCTCAGTCTTCTCTCCATATCCTTTATAGGTTTCGCAGGATGTGACATTATGCAAATCCCTCGTAGTTTCCACTTCTGTTTTATTCTCATTTTTATATATACATCTCCCCAACCAAACGATGCGTCAAGCATCTCCAGGACACGGATGGTACACTCTTCTACACTCTAAAACACTCCTTTTTTTAAGTCAGTTCAGGTTCTATCATGGATTTCTCCAATAGCACCCTTTCTCTGCTCCTCTATCCATGCCACTTATGACTTCTCTATGTTTATAACAGGTGTTCATACATGTGCAATTCATTCTGCAAACAAAATCTATAACTCTCTCCAGCTCTGTTTCTTTCGCCAACGCTGAAGGCTCCTATGACACTCTCCACACCTCTTCTCTGTGCTCCAACATGTCCTTACAAATCTCCATTATCACTATGCTTCCGCATATGGCGACTTATTTTAATTTCCTGCCGTTTCCGATAAACTTTCCTTCTCAGCTTCAGTTGTTCCCTGTTGCGGGCAATTAACGCTGACAACACTAATACCCATGTGTTCCATTTTGATCGAAAACATCATCATTCTTTCATCCCCATAGTCCACACTTTCTACTCTCTGCGCCATTTCTTCCGTCAAAATTACTCCCACTCCATGTCTGTGCACTTCCCCACCACTGTACATCAATTGATAGTTGTTATGTATTGTTCTGCTTCCACTTCCCACATGAGTCTGGTTTCACAGAATCCCAAAATATCCAACATTCACTTTTCAAGCATCTCTTCCTTACCCTAAGGGTTTCAAATTCGGGTAGCCACTAAGGGCATTCCCGGAAGATTTCCGTTTTCAGGTCCATCTATCCCGCGCGGTGCGTCTCCGTTCTAATCAGTCCAGTGGATTCCGAGGCAAACAGGAGTATTCTGAGCACTATTCACTTCGGCCAGCGGCTTCAGGCCTGGATCATGGTTGTACAGTTTTTGTCCCGGCTCCTTATTATACTATATTCGGAGCTACCCTCTATAG